>DVQG01000151.1:0-18649 GCA_018231605.1 Papilio ambrax
TTTCATAAATGTTATGTTTAGTATTAGTTAATTACCTTAAATAAGTGAATTGTAATTTTTTATTAAGGTAAATAAATATTCTTAAACCATTAACACGCGGACGGAGTCGCGGGTGAAAGCTGTTATTTAATATTATAAAGTAAATTTGAACTATACAATATTAGATATCTCAAAATACAAGTGAAAAATTCAACTTTTCTTCAATATTATATTTACTTCTTATACTTTATTGTGTATAATATTTAAACTTTAAATTGTTTTTGTTCCGAATGCATTCTCATTACATACGCTATAGGAAGCGATTTGCTCGCCTGCGCAGACCGGTTGTGAATGTGTTGCGGAGGGGATTCTCAGCTAAACCAGATATACGAAATGTTTTGACCCTTTATTATACACTTATACCGAGTATGTTTATTATTGAATTTAAATCGTAAATTGTCAATCGGTTGGGTTCCCGTTTCAAACTACGTTTTGTAAGATACCAACCAATTAACTTCTACACAGTAAAATTCAATTGACGATATCTATTTCTTGTAAATAGATTTAATTATAAACAGAAATGTGCACTCTATATGGAATTGCCATTGATAAGGCACTCAATAAATCAACATTAGTAAACGTTGTTATATGTTTATATTACGATAGCTGATAAAAACCTTTTACATCTTGCCTTCTCCGAAAGATACCGTGTATCCCAACCTATATGGCTTAATAAATAAACATTTGCTTATCAACTATAGGAATATTCTGTCTTGTGACTGTCAAGTGATGATTTCAGACCACTTTCTCAACTTCATTTGACGGTCTAATCTATAGGTATTTGACTTAATCGATATAAATACACTGAACAACAGATCCAAACATTTTTTTTAAACTATCCGGTTTATGTAGGATCGTATGAGACATGTCGGAACGTGCCAGGCTCCAGACTAGCCTACGACAGGAATCCCTAATGAGACGTAAACATTTAGTCCGCGCGGCCGTGGCCATGTTCGTAATGCCATGTAAGGCATTGTAAGATTAAAAACGCCGTTAAGTTTCGCTAGATGTCATTAATATTTATATTTAAAAGGGCAAGTACTAAATAAGGAACATGTTTTTTACTATTAGTATTTAAAAATACGGTTATAAAATGGACAAGAGCAACGCAAAATATAATTTAGGTTGTCAATTTTAGTGGCGTACAAGGGTATCGGTGTTTTGAAGTTTATTTTCAGTGAAATGTAGAGTAAGATAGGTAGAGAAAGACCAAAGAAAGTATGTATGGATTGTATGAAAGAAGACATGCATAAGAAGAGGGTGAAGCGCAGTTCATAGTGTATCGACCTCTAGGGACAAGAATTTTAATCTTAACATATACGTATGTCAAGATTGACCTGTTTAATATTAGCATAATGTAATGCAGTGTTATAATACGGTCTTGAGAGCGAATGTGAAAGCTGTTGAATGGACACATCTAATGACAGGTCGCGCCCCACTTGCCTGATGTCTATCACATGCAAACGCTAACTGCAGATCAGTTACTTTGATGGTGAACGATATTGTATTCATTTGCAGGTTACTTTAATGTTATTCTTTGATAAATGTGACTAAAAGAAGTTACTAGACTTAAATATTATTTATAATTCGATGGTATTTATGTACGGTATTTATAATTTTATTTATAAAGGATCGTGGATTCAACTTTGATATTTCTCTATATTGCATCACTGATTACATCACTGTCCCATTTCGTAATAGACTGTAAACGGTACTTAAGTACAAATGTAACCTGCTGTTTACTAGTTGTTGCCCAAGGCTTGGCATGTTATTTGCTGTTGATTTTAATACCGCGTAAAATGGTGAATGTCAGATTATAGATAAAATGTACTTTTGTTAAATGGAATTAATGTTTCCTGTAGCTAATTTTCCTTTTAGGGTAGGCTCCTAGCCCCTCAGTGGGGACATATACTGAGCTAGTGGTGATATCTAATTTTGATGACTATTAAATATCCCAAATATAATGCAGTTTTAAGCGTCTATCGGATGTAATAAGATTTGTCTATTATTAGACATTTATTAGTTTGTCCTTATTAATTCTTTACAATTTAAATAAATAAAAATACTCGCAATAATCTTAACACGAGTTCAATTAATCATACTGTGACATGATAACTTGACCTGACCGAGACGCGTAGGCATGACGATAAGATGGCGCCACTTCCGCCGGCACGAGGCGGTGCGATATCCGGTCAATACACTTACTCATATAATGCTGTTGTTATGTTGTTAGATTTATTATTCGGTATTTTTAGGAGACACTAGTTTTTACGTTTGCCCCTTTATACTATAAAAATATCAAATTAATTTAAAAATAAATGTTTAAATGTTTATGTTACATTACGTTAAGAGACAATTAAACTATTCAATTAAATTTCTCGGATATAAGCGGTCTCGGTCTCTCATTAAGCATTAGAAAAGGATGTCAATAGCCGCGATAAAAACGTAACGAGACGATGAAAAACGGCTTAACATCGTAAGCGAACGCGTTAAAAGACTTAACGGCGTTGTTATGTTTTAAATAACTCATTTCTGGTGGTTAAAGCTTTGTAACTGCGCCTTGCTACATAAAAATGGCCCATATCTCGCGGAAGGGCTCACTGTTTATGTTGACTAGTAAAGATATATTGCAGCCGTGTCATTGAACTTTTTATAATACGATCAAAGTGGAAATATTTTTCTATAGTTATCAATTATTAAAGTATGAATTATTAAACATAAAAAGAGTTTTAATTCTACTTCACTTTTTTGTTAACGGTAAAAAAGGCAATGTAGTACTAACAGCCGGATACTAAAACGAATTTTAAACACTTCGCTTCGTTAGCGCCTTTTACGACCAGTCAAAATTGTAATAGAATGTAGGGGGCCTTAGCATTTAAGACGCTGTTACATATATGTCGTTTCAGTAATCAGATGTCTTTAGATTCGCATTGCAGTCGATTGCAGTTTTCCGTTTATGAGGACCAGTATACGCTCTAAAGCAGTACAAGAGCTAACCGCATTCCTTTTGATAAGATTGCAGACGTATTCCGATTAAGATAAACCATTGTTTTTCGATCTATCGTATGTCATAGTTATTCAGAGTCCATTACCCATAAAATATTTTTGATTCGTTTGGGGTTATAGTTCAATGGAATATGATTTAAATCCATAGAGTTAATCATTTATGATTAATTCTGTACTCAATATTATCTAGTACGGTATGTCATTCAGTCGGACTTGAATGAATGAACTGCGATGATTCATACCTGACATTCTCAGCCACAGAAATCCCAGGAATTCGGAAGCGTTGGCATTCCTTTACTTGTTATATCCGATTGAAACTTTCTTTATTACTGGACAACATTCAAATTTTTGATCCCAAATATGTAGCCACGGTTTCGTATTCGAATTTTAAATCATGTTGATTGTCACTTGTTATGCAAATTAATTGTTTTAATTTTGTATATTTGCAATGCGTTACAAATGCACTCTATTACCTTTATGAATCTGCGCCAGTGTATACAGGAGCAGAAGTTTCTTATTTAGAGTAGCAGTCTCAAGGTTCAAGTTGCCATAATGGTTGCCAACCTATGATAAAAGGCATTCAAAGAACCTTAATGAATATAGAGTAGCTAAGATATTTCTTTTTCTCTAATGATGTTACAAATTACGCAAACTCTGCGATATAATGTTTTAAAAAAGTTAATAGAACGAATCTCCGGTGTTCACGGTGCCCCGGCGGCTTACCGCAACACTTGTGGCGCAACATTAATAAACAACCGTTGTCTATGAATTGGACAAAAAAAAACTTAAGACATCTCTCAATGAGCCAACGGAAGCTATAAACTATATCAATGAATTAATCTAAGATGTTAATAAAATTAAGGAAGTTAAAAATCTTTGTTTTTGATAGTCAAAAATCATGGAAAAACTCTGTAAAGAAATACTTAAGTATAGAATTTTTACCGACTTCCCAAAAGAAGGAGGTACTCAATACGTCTGTATGTTTTTTTTTTTAAAGTTTGTTACTGTAAGCAAACGCTAGTAAATAAGTGTCTGGGAACTTTACCCCGTGATCACTTGAACCATCTAATAAAGGAACTCGCAATTCCGCCAGCAATGATGGCGGCTTCCGGTGATCGATCAATCTGCGCGGGCGCATCGCGCGTTTATAGGGTTGCCAGTTGTCAGATTATATAACTCCAACAACCTTTGTAAATTAAAAAATGTAATGTAGTATTAGCGAATACATTTCTTGGATACACTGGTATGGAAAAAAAAAATGTTTTCAGAACAATAAAATACACCAAACATAATCAGGATAATGAATTGGGTAGAATGTGCACTGATATCCCGTCATAAAATGTTATAAAAATAAATAATTGACAACCCTATACTCGTTAGCAACAAAACATCACTTGGACAAAACATTCGTTTAGTTTCTATTACCTGGTAATACGGTCTACAATCGTGCTGCATTTCCGAGACAGTTTGGTACTGGCATTGGATCTATTACCCTTTAACTCGACGACCATTATCCAATTTAATTCAATCGGTTAGTGACTTGAGAGATGTAAGGTCACACTTGTTGAATGAATTGGCTTGTCGGGCGAGATTATTATACCGGACTTGAAATGAAACGTCAACGATAATATAAAAGAAGTTTCAATTAACTAATGAAAATTTAGTTACTATATTTAGTGGAAATTATTGTTTATTTAATATTTGACAAACAAAATGATAATGTAAGTAAATAAAGTAGTAATTTCGGTCCTAATGATAATGACGTTGACAAGTAAATTTGACAGCTGACGTTTGACACAGCAGGATCCGGTCCGTTCGGATAATGATCCCAATTTGATTTACAATTCACTAGAAACGCATTTATGTTTACGATAACCGAGATAACTAACTTGAAATAAGCGAGATATTGTTTACATTATGACTTAATTTTAAATCAATTACCTCATATAGCTTACGTTCAATATAAGTAATTTCTAGTTTATTTATATTCCTCTAGAGAATTCGAATCATTGTTTGTTTTTAGAAAAACACGGTGTCATTCATCCTTGTTTGTCAGCATTCTCGAATTCAGTGGATTGTTTCTTGATACTGGCAATCCTCAAGACGTGTCAAAACATCGATACTAGAAATTGCATTTTCGTATTCTATTAGCTAATAGGTTAAAAATATAAACACACTTGGACAGATCCGTGGTATTTGGATTAAAGCAATTTAGTATCGTTAAAGGCTCAGGGAACCGTGTCGAATTCGTCGAGTTTTTAGGCTTAATTATATCGACGTGTTTGGACTGGAACGTTTTTTTTATTCTTCCTCTCTTCACTTTACCGATTTGGCCTTCTACGGTTTTCTCATTAAAATTAGTCAGAGTTTTTACAATTTGCTGATGTAATTTAGGTAAACATTATGTAACATAACTTGTAGAATAAACAAAATAAAACAAGAAAATATCACAGAAGCCGTTAACATCTTTTGTTTTTTTTTTAATTCGGGTGAGGCAAACAAATGTTGGTATTTTCCTTACATTGTTTTATATTTTCACGTTTATTTACTTGACGGTTCACAGAAATAGAATTAAATGTAAAACGACACGTCCATGCCGCGATGACAGACAACCTAATTGATATCATGTTCCGAACGCTTTCAAATTAAGTGTTCTATTTTCAAATGCATCTTTTATTTACGGTGCGTTCGAAAATTGAAAATTTTCTTAATTTTAAAATATTTTTCATTTAATTTTTTAATGTGTTTATGGCCTGTTTAAAATCGTAAACTGCCAGTGATCATGTCTATAATTTCTATTTAACGATTGTTGATCGATCAGTAAACAGTAAAGGAGATCGACATCGACGTAAACAAAGATATAAACGAACTTGATTGTCTATCATCATTACAATTAGGTTATTCCCGCCATATTATTTATGAAGAAAAGAAAATAATGGGGCGTCATAATGATGGTAGGATTATTTTTTAATACAGCGTATGAAATGGTAAATCTAGTAAAGGCAGTTGCATTAATTTTTTATGTATGTCAAGCCTCAAACTAGAATGGATTAACTGTTCGATGTATTATACAATGAACCCATATTGATTGCTGCTTACATCATTGTCCCGAAAATTTCTACCCAAATTCACAGACGATAGCTTCATTTAAATATCTGTGGAAACGTTGAATAATTCAAAATGAACATTGTTGTGCTAGGCGTGGCTGGAGTACACTAACACAGTGGTAATTACAGTAACAATCATTATGCCAAGCGCCGCATGGACATCGAACCCGCTTCCGTCCTAACACCATCCTCTTGATGTCTATAAGATGTTTGACAGTTAATGTAAATAGTATAACGTTGCCAGTAACAATATTTCCACAAAAACTGGCGAATAACATCATTTATTACGATGATAATCATGATCATTAAATATTAAAATACAATAAAAGTGATTTTTATCCCGCAATATACTATTTCACTGAATTACTACTACAAAAAGAATTGTGACTTTAACGGGCCCATTACAGTGAAATAGGACGTCATTAGACCTAATTACCTAATTGATACCGAGAAACTATTTCTTTTCTTCACAATACAGGAATATTTATTTACTGGTCTTAGTAGTTTTAGCTACAGTCTTGTCATATCATTCATCGGTACAACTAAGTTCCTCTCTAAAAGTGTTAGTGATTCTGTGACCCGGCCAACGTGTTTACATTCCCACGACATCGCCTGCCGATAGCTTGACAGGTACTCCAGTTTGTAATCACTTCAAATGTTATTTTACACCATTTTAAACTTTAAACCCTTAATCCTAAAGGACTAACATGTCAATGTCAAGACGGAGGGTCGACACGCGTCAATCAACCGGTGTTACCAGAACGAAAACAGAAAGTGTTTTGTCAAAGTTTAAACCATAGATGTAAATAAACTACGAACAAAACGTCTTTAAAATCATGTATTTCTTACATAAAACAGTGCTCTGTTTATTGTAAAAAAACGCAAGCAAATAACTTACTTTTGGCACTGTCATGTGTTATGTAATAATGAGGTTGAGTTATCTCAAGTTATCTGTTATATTCAATTAGATTTTAGGACCTGAATAATTTATGTTATTGCTAATTGATGTTATAAATTGTCTGCGAAATATTTCCCGCCAATTCCTAAATTAGGGCACAATTGTCACAACAATGTTCGCGCCACAAAATGGCGGATTGTTATTGCGGTTCGTTCCAATTACGTAAACACATCCTGTTTTAGTTTTACAAAGCTTGCAAATTTTATATTATACGATTGCGAAATGAGTAGCAAGTTAAAAGAATATGATAATCTCCATCCATAATTCTCATGTCGGGTTTCGAGATGAAGGTATTTAGTTTTTTTTTTTGAATTGATTGACTATTTAGTGTTTACTGCAAAATCAACGAACGATTTGTTGAACACAAACAATTAAGATCTAAATAACAGTTTCGCAAACTATACCGTTAACCAGCTCTGTGCAACCGAATTAGAATCATCCAGAACATGCGTGACTCGTACGAGTGGTCATATATCATAACGCATTGGTTTTATTTGCACTTACAGCTGTAAATATTCACACTTTAAAATATAGTAGGTTGCTGCTATTTGTTTTAATTAATGATGGATACTAAAAGACTAATATTCTATTATATAAATAACATTAAGTGGTAGTTTGTTGTATTTTGATTTATTAAATGATATTTTATTAATTTTTACTCGATTGATTTTGATTACAATCAACGTTTAAAATTACCAAATGACAGTTCAAATGTCAGGTAACAATTTGAATATTTTTTTTTACATTCAAAACAGTAGAATTATCTAACTGTATTTTAATTACATTTTTTATTGACACACCTTAATCCTTGCTTGATAGGAATTTATTGTGAAATGGTCATCTCGCTTGTGGTCTAACAGACCGGTTGGAGATCATATACGGTATAAAACGTTGTCTAATTACAAGGTAACACATCCGCCCACAGGAGCCTATAATATTATCGAAACCCACGCGTCCAGACATACTAACCTTCGATCAATTCATAATGTTTTAAAATTTATATCTCCAAAGTGATATTTTAATTTAACACTTTATATATCTTTTGATTTATATAATAAGTTATACTCACTAATAAGGAAATCCTTAAAGAACAATATTTACAAATTAATTCTATTCATTTAAGTCATTATTTTAGAATTTAATAAACTTTTAAATAGTTAGAACATCTTGAGAATATTTCTTACGTCTATTGAATAACCTATAGGTTTTGATGTTTCGCAACATAAGGTCGTAAGTGACGGTTTGCTTTAGGAACCTGTGACGTCTCCAGTCCGCCATGTTTACGATACATCGGGTTCTATAATTGAGCGATGCGGGAGAGTTCAACACATCGCGGTCCATCTTTTTAGAATACGACACAAATAACATTCTATATTTGAAATTTTACACGCCTGCTTAAGTGCACCTATGCGTTGTTTAATTTCCGAACGAAATCAGACCTTATGATATAAACATAAGATTTGTTTTCGTAAATTTTTGCAGCAGAAATAAGGTCCTTTGTCTTGCAGCTTACAATATAGATCTTAAGGTGGTGGTACGGTTATGCGGCAGCCATGCCGATGACCACATGCATCAATGTTTGTAAATAGAACGCTGAATACCACTAAACTTCTTTGATGTGTCTCGTACTACAAGGTTCCGAATCCATCGCTACTTCACCGTTACAATGTGTTTCAGTTCAACCTAAAAACTTTTCGATGAATGTCTAGTTATCTTTGTCATCGTTTCGACATTTTTCACATTGTGAGGTGTTTGAGTTGGCTTTGACATCTTTGTGTCTTCTTAAATGTGTTTTATATGCCATGCATTTTGTATAACAATGTTTACAAACATTTCCTATGTCCTCGTTATTATTTGCTTAAATGCATAATACGTCGGATAAACTTTACTTTATCGCATTTTGGTTTGAATTCAGAGAAAAATTAGCTTATCGGTGTGAAAATACCGCACGAGAAGGAATCTAACAAAGCTATTTGCTTGTTCCATTACGCAGTTGGTTTGGGAAGTGAAAAATCACGCTTATCTGTTGCCACACAAGGGAGCGGTGGTCCGTGCTGCGAGCCATCTGTTCGTTGCACCCATAAAGATAACGAAAATGAACAAACGGGAACGTTTTCATTTAGTATCGGGCCCTTGGCGTGGACGCTTCTGTCCGATTTATTGCCCGCGAAAAACGGGCGGCCATTTTGCATATTTGTACGATGTGTTCCATTTTCGAGCGCACGGTGCGTACGGCTTACGCTTGTTTGATATTCTCTTTTTGAGATGTGGTTTATTTTTGATCGCGTTGTCCTATTTAATCCGTTATGTGTGCCCAGCGCTTCCATCAGTCTTAGCGGCAACCGTTGCTTTTGACGTTCGTGTTTTCACTCTTATAATTTATCCAGCAAAATGTTTAAATACATCCTTAATAAGATTAAGAAGAAGGTGTTTATTGTGATTATAAGACGTTATTAGTGTTATTTATGCATTTATTTAATTTTAATTTAATTGTTACAGATATATCCCGACCCTGAGTCTGAGAAGGCGATAATGGGGTCAGTGGTGTACTGCATCCACCACAAGGAAGGGTGCCAATGGTCGGATGAATTACGCAAATTGAAGGTGAGTTATCGAGAATATTGTATATTTGAATAAATAAAATGTGTACCTAGAAATGAGTCCGCGCAATCAATCACTATGTCTACTACGAGTACATAATAATCTGGCATTTTTTATCTGTATTATTTTCGGAAGGTACACGTGTACTTACAGATTGACAACTTATTTTAAATTTCAGTGTTATGTATGGTACAGAAAATGTATTTAACTATTATAATTAAAGTTAAAATTTATTTGATGTGAAAATAGATTTAAGTATAAAGATGGTTTTCTCACCACTTAGGTGACCACCGTTTACTGTTTATTTATGACTGCAATAAACGTTTTATAGTTATTGGCTTTAACGCTATTGCGTCACGTTTAAGTTCGTTATAACGCCTTTTAAATTAGGGCAACACTGTTTGCTACAAGAAACATGCACTTAAAATAAGGTAGTTATAACATTGGAGCTATATTAAGTTTTATTCGTGTTAACCGTACCGGTTCTTTTTTTAAATTTTTGGATAACTTTTGATATGATAATGGTTCTGGCGATTGTAATGAGTCAGTTGATCCGATAAGGTTTCACGTAAACTGTTTATCAATAACTTATAATCGAATTTATGACGTAATATTTCTAAAGTATCATTTGCGTCAAAGATAGGCAGGAGGTGAACGTTGAGTTTATTAAGTTTTGTTTTTACAGGCGCACTTAAACACATGCAAGCACGACGCGGTGCTTTGCGCGGCGCAGTGCGGCGCCATGATCCCGCGTGTGCTGATGCAAGACCACCTGCGGTACACCTGCCCGCGGCGCCGCGCGCATTGCCAACACTGCAACAAGGAGTTCTCTGGCAGCGCACTAGAGGTCAGCACTCAGACATCTAGGAGACATCCTTCCTTAACTACTTCATAATCTTGTCTTTATCCCATTCATATAAGGTCGAATTCTATCCTTCTATCCTTCAGATCTACCGTTATTTTTGTTATTTCCTTAATCGTGTCACATTTCTCTTAATTTATCATCTTCTATGTTCAAACTGTATGAATGTACAGTCGCGCAAACCCGCGGTGTTCCATTTAGGTGCAGAAAAAATTATCTTGTTCCCAGCTAATAAGCAAATTTCGTGTCTTCTTACAAAGCAAATAAGCAACTAGGTACCAGTGAGTTGTGCAAACGACGGGATAATAATAAAATCGATTTTTGTCAACATTTAAAAGCAATGTTCTTTAAATTATTGTCCTGCATCGCCTCAATGTTTACAAAAAGTTGAAACTACTGTAGTTATAATATGGAACGCCGACAGATTCCCTTACTGTACTTCTTTCATAATTAAAGTTCTTTGTCACATGCGATGCAAAAATACTGCATCAGGACTTTTGTAAATAAGTGTTTATTATGAAATTGCAGGAACATCAGGGTAACTGCGGTCACGAGCCGGTATACTGCGAGAATAAATGCGGCGCGAAAGTGCAGCGTCGACACACGCTGCAACACGCGCAGATGCACTGCAGCAAGCGGCTCGTGCCTTGCCCCCACTGCGGACAGAAGTACACGCAGGTACACAACTGCAAACTGATTTTGCAGTAACTGCAGGGATAAACGTGTCCCTGGCACTGAAAAAGAGCTGCTTTGAATCGATGACATACATTAATATACTGTTGACAATTTTACGGTTAGATTTGTAATTTTATTTTAGTTTTAAACGCTTTGTTTATACAATGTATTAGTACGGCAGGAAAAGATCGGTGTTTATGTTGACCGGATACAGTTATTACCGTGTGTAAATCATATCTTATGTTTGTTGCCGCGCTTGCTTTGAGTTACGATTGAAATTAAAATTTATTTTATTATTTTCAAGCAAGCGTATATCGAACCAACTAAACAGTTCAACAATATCTAGATCTGTCATTAACACCTATTAAGGAAACCAACCAATAGGTTTAGTAGGTCAATTTTACTGAGATTCAACTAGATAAATATGTATGTCTAGTTTATTTAAATTAGATGTGTCTATAATGACCTAATTATTGTTTTTCTTTTTTTAATTTTGTAATTTGGTGTGTTCCAGGACTGCGTGTCAGCGCACGGCGCGACGTGCAGCCGCGCGCCGGTGCCGTGTCCGCAGCGCAGCGCGGGCTGCGCGGCGCTACCGGCGCGCGACGAGCTGGACGTGCACCTGCGCGACCACTGCGCCGCCGCACAACCCTGCCCCTATCGCGACGCTGGATGTAGATACAAGGTGAATATAACATATACCCAACGTTATGTCTAGTGCATCAAAAAAGCCCTATCAAAGTCTTCAAATCGTAGTATCAAGATAGACGTATATAAATCAGGTCTGAAATAGTTCATAATATCAGCTCACGACTCAATGATGTATAAATGATGGGGATAATGTACCACTACCTGCCTGGGGAAGCAAGTCACTCAAATCATACCTCTAATCAGGTATAAATTTGTGATTTGTGACACCCAAGCTAAAGGAAAGTTGATCTGTATGTCATCAAATAGTTGATTTACTCTAGTGGGACCTCTATAGATGTTTCAGCACTTGTATCCTATGAGGCTTTTTGTATCACCTACAGGGAACCCGTGCTGCGGTGGAGCGTCACGCGGAGGAGAGCTGCCAGCAGCACGTGGCGCTGCTGGCGGCAGTCGCGGGGCGGCAGGCGCGCCAGCTGGACGCGCTGCGGGCGGCCGTGGCGCGCCTCGCCGTCAACTGCTCCGGCGCGCTCGTGTGGCGCGTGCCGGACCTCGCCGCCAAGATGGCCGAAGCCAAATCCAAGGACGGCGTTGAACTGCTCTCCCCCGCCTTCTATACCAGCCAGTACGGGTACAAGCTACAGGTATGTTACTTCACAAGTGTACATATCTAATCGAAATAAAAGTTGTCTAATAAATGATTGAGAAAGCTGCCACAACTAGAGTTATAAGTAACATGATGCAGTATTTGTAAACAAAGCGAAGGGTGGGTAATCCGTGTCGCGGTATATTACCGCAGCGTTAGTCAGCGCGTGGACAGATTTAGCGACGATTACTCACCAAATGAACTCGTCAACGCGTACTGTTTGTATTTCCTAAATTAAATTTCATTTATATCACCCTTGCTTATCTAAGTTACGTACGATGATTATATTAAAGAAATGGTGAGAGATTTATAAAGTTCGACTGGCGTTAACATATCCATCGTAAAGGAGAAAAACAAAATCCTTCTAAATAAAACTATTGATTGTTCAGTTAATTTTTAGAATTAGATAGAGATGAGATACCTATCAACTAAACTTTACTAAGAATTTATTGTAAACTAGCTTTTCTCTACGATCCATTATAAAAAATAGGTACCCAACGTTCTTCCAGACTGTATTCTATTCTGTAACAACGATTAAACAATCGAAATCTTTTAAGCCCTTTCGAAGATCCATCTAAATTAAATTTATTATATTAGTAAGATTATGTATAAGCAAGTAATGTATTGATTGTCCGCAGGCGTCTCTGTTCCTGAACGGCAACGGCGCGGGCGAGGCGACGCACGTGTCGGTGTACATCAAGCTGCTGCCGGGCGAGTACGACGCGCTGCTGCGCTGGCCCTTCGCGCACTCCGTCTCCTTCACGCTGTTCGACCAGAGCGCCAGCCCCGAGCGCGCCTGCAACATCGTGGAGAGCTTCGTGCCGGACCCCGCCTGGAAGAACTTCCAGCGCCCCTCCAAGGAGCCCGACGCGCTCGGCTTCGGCTTCCCCAGGTTCGTCTCCCACGAAATGCTCAAGAAGAGGAATTTTGTCAAAGATGACGTCATGTTCCTCAGGGTCAAGGTCGACCCCAGTAAAATTGTAGCTGTTTAGATTTCATGTGTCGTCGTTATTTAGTGTTAGATCGTTTAAAAGTCATAGATTAAAATGTAAGATTCTTGCTTTCAACCGATGATGGTTGTCTTATATCTCTGTATATAATTGTAGCGAGTAAGCAATTGTTATCCTTTCACTAAAGATCTCTTGAGTTTCACTGCCCTTGAAGAACATACTGAACGATGTTTCAAAGTAAATCAATTTAACCTTTCGTAATTAAAAATTTTTTTTGGAAGTAATCTAATAACATTTTTAGTTTGATTTTTTTTTAGTTTAATTGGAAATGTATATTAATAGTATTAACCAACAGTAATTTTGTAATTTAAATACTAATCTGTTGATCAAACTTAACCTATTTGAAAACCAATTCTAAACATCAACTTGTAGCAATCTAACAATACTGACAATAATACACTCGTGTGCCATATTTCTATAAGTTAATTTGTCAAATCCGTATCAAATACACACATTTTTATAGGATACTGCAAAAACTGTGTGTTATTCCCAGTTATGTTCAAAAGCATTTTTATTGGCCTTCAAAATAAAGGCGATTTGAAAAATGCTTGGACTTAAAAAATCTTTGAGACACGTTTGGTTGTTGGCACATCTTGTATATAATTCTTATTTACATTAATTTATCTAAATATTTTCGGTTGTTGTACATACAAACGAATTGTCAAAGTAAGTTTTATGTAAATAGAAAAGATGTTACTTTGAAAATTAAATGTCTGATTTTCTGTGTGTTACGAAGCTGGAATTAGACCAAAGTTAGATAACTTGCATTGAAGCACTCTGCATGTCTTAGCAAAGTTGTCGAAATAAAAAAACACGGCTATAGCTGACTGTTGATTATGTATTTGTAAATATTTATTTATAAGCAACATTCAATGTCTAATTGTAATTTTCTTATGTAAATACTATATTTAATATGGAAAATAATTGTATATCAAATTGGTAAAAATAAACAGATAAAAAAATGTCATCAACACTCTTGTATCTTTGGCGATGGATAATTTAAAAAACAAATGGTTTCTTTAAATGTATTTCATAATTATGGATAATTAAGTGGAGTATTATAAATTTGAATAAAAATATTGCTAATAATAGTTTATTTGCAATTTTTTTATAAAATTATGATGCTTTGAACATCCACAATCACCCTATATTTGTAATATCGTTCCAATTGTTTTTCTATTTTTATATCATTATATATTTACTCAATGAAACCCTTAAAAATATTTGATTTATTGTGATTTTGTATAAAACTAACAACGAAAATTTTATAGTCATTTAGTACTGGTAATTAATTAATAATTCTAATCTCAGTTTGTGGAATTAAATCGCACAATATCTAATGTTTTAGAACTTACACATTGTAAATAAACATTTGAAAACTAATGTATACTTTGTAATACGTGTGTTGAGTTAAAATATAACAATGTAAAATTATTTGGATCTCTGAAAATGCTTGTATATAATCTCAGAAGTAATGTTACATTCCAGATTAAAAACATTATTAGTAAGCTCAAAGATCAAGTAAGCTCAAAGTCACAAGCAAAAACATAAGATTACAGACACAAAATACCACAGATTATATAACCTGTCTATTTATAGAGATCAGTGAGTCAGTTTTTCACCAATATTTCTGTCAGTTCATTAAGTAATTTAACAAAGACAGTGAAAAGTAGTACTAAAAATTATGTATCTTGTGACTGTACACAAAAATTTATGAAGCAAGCGAACATCAGGTCAAAAAAATAAGGAGACAAAATTATTGTGCTATTTTATTATTAAGTTTTCATAACAGTTAACGCTAGTGATGTTCTCGTAATTTTAAACCGCCGTTATAACTATAGCAGTTAATATAGCAATATGAATTTATAGTTATAGCTAAGTATATTAAAAATGTTTATTTTAGTACCTTATCTGTAACAGATATAAGACTAAAAACATACTTTAAGATAATATAGGTGATTAAGCTTTTGTATTTTAGTCAGTAAGAAACAAAGATGATTAAAAAATTATGATGGAAAAATATATATTTTTTCTTTACATTAATTTATCTTTTATTCCACATCCTTTAACATTTAGAATTAAATAAGAGACTTTTATTATGAAAATCTCTATAATAGTATGAAATAAATCCCTTAAATGCTTAAAATTCTTGAAAAAATACTCGCTACCTACTCTAATAGTCTCAGTAAACGGTGAAATATCATATAGTTAGATGTTTCAATCCACAATGATTAAAAAAAAAAGGACAAACAGTGAAATAACAATTTCTTTCAATAACTTTTCAACAACAATTCTTCAATAACTTTGAACATAATAACAAATGAACACTAAGATAAGTACACAAAAATGTCGAACTTTTCATTGCAACATCTAGAAAAAAACTGACAGTGGAACGGCTAGTCCTCTGCTCTAAAACATTGTATCACAATTTATTTAAAGGGAAATAAAAGTAGACAAGACAAGAAAATACATTTTATTTACAAAATTATACTACACTTATTACAATATACTCTGTGAGCTGCCCGGCTGACTGATAGAGGTGTTGAGGCTAGGTGGCATCATCTTTCTGGCATTCTGAAAAATAATATATAAATTATTATGTAATTTAAACATATATTCAACTAATAAGCAATCAAATTGGTTAAATCGGGTTTTACTACATTTTTCTTCAGATAGCATATATTAATAAATAATTTGCACAAATCTATACTAATATTATAAAGAGGTAAGATTTGCATTTTTGTATGTATTCAAATAACTCAAAAATGACTGGGCCGATTTTAAAAATTCTTTCACCATCAGAAAGGTAATATATCTGAGTAACATAGGCTATATTTTATTATTAATAATGTTAAGAAACTATTAATAAACAGTGTGCTTTAAAAAATCAATAAAACTTTAACTTTTCTTGGCTTAGGCTGCCTAAACCGTTAGAAGTATATAAATATGATGTATGAAAGGTATATACCATTTTTATCCTGTGCAACTCGTTCATAGCTTCCGGAAGCAACGGCTTCACAGAGTTAATCTCCATCATTGTTAAATGATCAAGTCTACCGTAACTGCCTCCCGTTTTCATCAGAGCATCCATTGATGTCCTTAACTTAGACATCCGTATGTCCCAGATATCTTTAATTATTGTTTTAATTTCTGAAGCTCTCGGAATATCATCCGCAGCAATTCCCAATATCAGTTTAGCTTCAACCATGTAGTGTTCATTAGGCATCTTTGTGAAGAATCTGAAAACATTAGATTACTAAAAAACATTGCATTACTGCTTCATGTTACTGAATGGCTTATGTCATACCTATCCTAATTTATAGGTGCCTGGCTCATGTAGTAGCTACAAAATTTATAATATAGGTACTTAATTTGATGTTTACGATGGCAAAATAAACTTAATAAATGTATATTATACCTTGACTTTTTCTCCTCTTCTTTAATGTTTTCCAAAACTTCTATGTCCATCCAATCCGGTGCAACTATTCTACATTTCTGTTTCTGTTTTAACATAACACCTAACCATAAGGGAACGTTCATGGGTAAACCAGCCCGAAACGGCCCAAACTCGCCGCAAATTAAAAATATTTTATCATGAGAAAAGTTCGGTATTATACTAACAATCCTATTTTCACCTATAAATTCGATTTCGTACGGATCCATTTTATCGATATTTCATTGATTTGTTTAAACTTTTACAACAAACTTTAAACTTAAAACTTTTGTTTTCCCTCCAATTTTGATTTTGAAAGTTAATTTGACATTGACACATTGATTTGTTTTTCAATTGGACTTTGACATAATATTTAAGATGGAATCATGCGCAAAAATCGTAACAAACATTTCAAGTTTCATTTCTTTTGTTAATCATTTAATTAATTTTGAATTTTTATGATAATAATTAAATCGGAATCTATTTCGTAATTTCTCGTTATATAATTATTCCTTTAACCACGCCATCTACTAGACTGTGAAAGTACTAACCCAGCAAGGGATTGTTTTAGTTTTGTTTTTAGTTCTTAGATGGGGCTATTTAGCAAGCAACTTTTTTCATTCGAAGTTCTAGTAGACCTAAACTTATCTAAAATTTTATTTGTTCAAATAACATATAAATCGTTTCAATGAAAGTAAAAAATGAATTTTAATAACAGTAATAATTCAACCAGAAACCTTTCTAGAAATTTTTCGTCACATAATTATGTCTTTAAACACGCAATCTATTAGACTGTCAAAGTACTACACAGTGAAACTGTTTAAAAAGCATTGTTTTAATTTTGTATTTAGATTAAAGATGGCGCTATTTAGAGAGCAACTTTCAAAGTTTATTCGATGTTCTAGTATATCTATACTTATCTAAAAATCTATATAAAACCTCTCAAATTACTTATTATCCCTCTCCAACTAATTCCATAACTGTTTATTTGATCAAATGATATATAAATCGTTTTCAACTGGAAATTACGCGAACGCGATCGATGCAAATCGTTTTGGCAAAGTGCAAACTCCTAATTACTAGCCGTAAATTAGGGTGGCCGGTTGACAATGTCTCAGACGGTTGATATTTATGGCTGCCCGCCGACGGAGGACGGAGCCCGGACTTTTGCCTCCCTCTACGCTTGTCATATATCAATAAATAATGTCGTTGGATAAGAATTGTTACAGCAGTTCCAATGAACTTAATGAGCATTTAATTAAATTTATCGATTCATATTCACAGACATCAAAAACATCCATCGTTAAGTACCCAAACTACATATTTGTCACGTTTTATAAAATTAGTATTAGTTAGAAATATACCTATTTCAATAATTTTAATGGGTATAAGGAGAATGAAACCAAATCAAACAAACAAAAAAACTGCTTTAGTGTTTAAAGTTTGCTACTGCTCGCTAGATGGCGGTATGCGACACAAAACTGACGTCATTTTCAAACTTATAACTTGTAAACTAAGTATTTTTCACTTTTAACTTTACAAGAAGCTTATTATTTTAATCAGCGAATTAAACTTTAACAAAGAGAAAGATAAATTATGAGCATAGATATTTGAAGTTACTGAAAAATAACTCTACATATTTTTTACAGTGTAATGTTTTTAAT
>DVQG01000152.1:0-18610 GCA_018231605.1 Papilio ambrax
ATTGAGATTTTAACAATTGTTAACAATAAAATAAAGTTTTTATAATTTCATGCGGATGAAGCCGCACGGGTACAGCTAGTATTACATATTTGGTGATTAAAATTTAACACGTGTATTGTACGTGAACAAACTAACTAGCCGATCGAGTTCTCTCATTTGAAAAACAGTAATAGCTGAATTTTTACTTTTAAACTAGATGAGCATATAAAGCCATTATCGTAATACCCAATCGAAGTTGAAGTACAATGGTGATTGTGTATTGACACCAAAAATATTTTTTTCTACATTTAATTGACTAAATTGAAACGAGATCGTAGATATTTGGGTGTAGATTGCTTTATTTAAAGTTATAAAATATTTTTTTATAATATAAGGTGGCAAAAGAGCAAGCAGCCACATGAATTTGCCGAAATGGCGAACTACCCATAGACATCCGCAATTGCAGTTGCGTTGCCTACCTTTAATCGACGGGAAAGGAGACGCGCATTAACAGGATATCGTCCCTTCCTATGCGTCACCTCCGCTGTTAAATCCACTTTTCCTTCCCAACCTTTCCTCTTAAGAAAAGGGTGGAAAGGGAAGGTGACTAAAATTAGGCATTTGGCACCACACTCATCAGAAACGCAGAATTGCTTCCACGTCACGTCTGTCTTCTGTGTGGTTTTTATTACACCGGTCGAGACGGCCCTACAGTGGATCTTAAAGCGGGCTCTACCACTGTGAAAAATTTTCACACGATACAGCATATTCATTTTAGTCTCGCAGTTATACAATAAGTACAGTGCGGATCCTCCTTACTGCAGAAAGGTGATATTGACAGGAATGCACGTATATATTGCATGTTTTTCAATAATTATTGTTTAATTGAAGTAAATCTGATTTATCATCTTTAAAAAATTAGAAGATATTACATTCCCAGATCAAAGAAATCGCATTTTAAGAAGTTAAATAAATGTTTTTTTTTTAATTTTTTCGAAATTAAATGTTATTGAACATCTGTTGTTTTATTTTAATTTTCCACATTCTTAAATCAGATGTGTGCTATTAATATTGTAGATAACATATCTACAAGGCCACTAAGTGTAAACTTTTATTCCAGTTTTAGCACCAGTAAGCAGCACCGTAAAAGGCGAATTGCATTTCATTCAGACGAAAAGCGGTCATCTACAGTTAATATATGAACCTTATATATTCGTAACAGACTGTGTGCGTAGTGGACGTACGTTCTGGAGGTGCATGGATTATGGTAGACGATGTAGAGCTAGAATAACGTCTAAAAATAACGTACTCAAGATAACAAATCCGGTACATAATCATATGGAAAATCATTTAGAGAAAATATCTCGCAAATACGAACAAGGCGAAGTAGTCACATGTTCGACTGTTTGAATGCATCATTGATGTTCACCGAAGTGATATTTTAAAATCAATGTGTTCTAGTAAATACTGACTTGAAATTTCTTGAGCCGGTTGTAAAGTGTGACTTCAAAATTTGAAATGAAAAATAGAAGTAGTTAAAGTAGTCAAAGAATGAATTACATTACATGAAATAAAATGGTAAATCAAATACTTTATTGATTTACAGGTACCCTTTCTTTTTTTATTTTATTTTGTAAAAAAGTTATTTATAACGCCGTCAATGAAGTTACGATTTGAATGCCAAAAGGCACGGATCTTTTGAGAAATTGTATTTTTATCGACATCGAAAATTTGTATGATATTTGCCGGTGTATTTTAACTCAAAGAAATGCACAAATGTCATATTAATTTTGTCAGAGTTGATACGAACACTTTTCCCGCAATTTTATTGTGCGATTTGACAGACTTCAGTAGGTTTTTATGAAATTGTTTGGTATTAAGTGTTGATAAAATTGTCTAGTGTAAGTATTGATAATTGTGTCGTAGGTTAAAAAAGAAAAAGTAATGTGATTTTAAAGCATAATAAAGAGGTTTTTCTAAAACGTCTTTCATTTCTATATCTTAATATTCTAATACAGACATATACAGGGTTAATTTTTAATTACCAGGAAAAAAACCGACGATTTCAAATACGTATTATTTTTTTCGTAATTATTTATTTAATAATGTTAAAGTTATTACAGAAAAAATTACAAATCCTATAAAAGCGTGAACACAACACTTATTAATGCCTTGTTGTAAAATTAAATCGTTGGGTTGGATTTATTTTGTTTAACGTTATATTCTAATTTCAAAATATCAGTATCGAAAATAGGTAAAGTAATTTTTTACCTATTTTTCTTTCTTCTTCTTTTTTCTTGTAATTAAAAGTAACCTTGTTTTATATGAAGTATTATTTACTATTCTAAATACAATACCTAGTACAATTATCTCCCGATATTTATCGCTGAGCAGGGGAAGGTGTACCGGTGCAATACTCTGTGACACGTCGAGGCGGGCCCTGTCTGATAGTGGATGGCAATGGCTACACTGTCCGCAAGAGGAGAGGCGAGCGAGTATATTGGTGTTGCAGGAGCCGGACACGCGGTTGCCGAGGCAATGCCATGACTACAGCCGGTCGGTTAATCTCTAGGACAAGCAGACATAATCACCCGCCGCATGATCCAGTGCTGAACGACCATGCACGTATTGAAAGCCTCATTGAAACTATCGCATCTGATGGTAAAACAGAACATACGTAAGCCCCTTTTTAACTGAAATGTCGAACTGTACAGATAAAACTGAAGTGTGGAGACAAAAGAGATTTTTTCCCTACACATCAGTTCAGTTTAACCTAAAGGTACGTAGCAGGCTTTACTGTCCTTAATTCTCCTTCTGTTTGTTTGGTTTAGACATGACGATTGTTATTATTATATTAGTACTAATAATTTAAATAATATAAACTTGTTTTATGGTCGAGTTACAAACTTAAGAGACTGAATAGAAAGGTTTGTGATACACTCGTATAAGATAGCATTAAAAATTGTTAATAAAAAAGTTACGGTCTAAATTGTTGCTCTTTTACTATCCTATCTCTTGCATGTACGCTTTATATGTGTATGCTTACTAACAATATTAATTCTTGTTGGGTGTAAATCGCATGTGTTGACGGCTAGTGACGGGGTGATGTTTTACAGTTGAGTTCGTGATATCGAATAGAGGACGACGTCACATGCGCCTCGGTGGATTCTCCTTTTACGCTGAGAAAGTTTTCCCGGAAAAACACAAAGTGCGTTGGCGTTGCACAAGACGCACTTGTCGTGCGTATGCTCATACACTTCAGGATAGAATATTTGCTCTCAGTAATGTACACTCGCACGAGCCGCCTGCAGCCTCGCATCGTACTGTCCAAACTATACCACCGTCTAAAGTGTTGCTGGATGAATAACAGGGAAACACTGGTCGCGATTAACCGAGCACGTACAAACTAACTTTCATATTGCTTATTAACATGGTTTAATGTGATTTACACGTATTGTTAGCAATGTTTTATGCATAATTGTGTTTATTGTTGCAAACAGCATTTGGCGATTACTGTTCGGTTCTGTAGTAATTTTTAATGTCAAATCAAGGCAATTATAACATTTCAAATAGATTTGAATACCTATGATTCAATGAAAGCCGAATTTTAAGTTAAAGATTTGACAGATGCGGCTTGTAGTTTGATATCAAGATCAATTTTATCGCGAAAATATCAGAAACAACAAACATTTTCATTTTCAAACCAATTTTAGTTAAATTGCTTGTTCAAGTGTTTGTTTGTTTTAGCAAATTTTAACTCGTAAATATGCGAACGGGTGATTAGAGGTGTTTAAATTTTAGTCTATAATAATTGTACATTTTGGCAATAATTATTGAATTAACGTTATTGTTAACAAAGTAATGTTAACCGACTCACTGTAGTTATAATAATTGTATTTATATGATACTGATTCTAGTCATTTCAATTGTTAAATATAAATGTGTAATGAATCTCTTAACACAGGAGTCTATTGTTTTATTTTAGGAAAACATGATGTTTTTTGTGTTCAATTTTGCACGATTATTTTTTACTTATTTAATATATCTGCTATATTGTATAGCTAATAATGTTTATAGCTGATTTCATGTCACTAAATAGAGTTGTGCAATGCAGCAATAGTTTAATTGATTGAGTTACAGTCTGCGAAAATTCGTAGCTTCAAATCCGCCATTCGTGTACTGTCGTGAATTGTTTTTCTAACATTATTTTTTTCCAGCTTTATTAGTTTTTATATGAAATTTGCTGACAATATTAATTTACGATACATGCATGCTTTAATATGCTACACACATTAGGTTTTGTATCACATTTTAACTTTGCCGAAATAACCGAGTGTCGAAAACATTAGCTGTACAATTTCGTCAAACGATAGCTGTTAAATGTAGATATAGGATAGATGTGATAGTTAAAAATGTCGAGAAAAACCTAACGTGTGTAGCTTGTATTATAATGGGGGTTGTTACGAGAATTATAACTGTAGTATTGGTTGCAGCGGAGGATGTGAGGTTGTGCGTGGGTCCGGGCGGCAGGCCTAGGCTATGGGTGAGGGGTCGGAGCTTTTACGCGGCGCACACTATGCGCTCTGGAATTGTAAGGTGGCGGTGTACTATGGGAGGTTGTGGGTGCAAGGCTTACACGCAGAAGGG
Source organism: Papilio ambrax (assembly GCA_018231605.1). Taxonomy (NCBI): domain Eukaryota; kingdom Metazoa; phylum Arthropoda; class Insecta; order Lepidoptera; family Papilionidae; genus Papilio; species Papilio ambrax. The sequence goes on from DVQG01000152.1 coordinate 4,627, forward strand.
TATGCTGCACAAGCTGATAGGAGAACACAATCACGAGGGCCGCTGCGGACGCAGAGCTTCAAGGGCTCCCACTCTTCCCTCAACTCCTCCGGAAACCCTCCTCCTGCCGAGAATGCCAAATCTCGATTTCGACCATTTCGATCCCACCTCTTGGCTTGTACGCTATTGATATGTGGTTGTAGCAAATTTCAGTGCAATATTTTTAATCTTTAAGGTACAGTAAAGTTTCCGTTATGTAACCAATGCGAATATGATAAATTGCGTTAAGTACAAATTATATTAAGTACTTGAATGTTAATTTAAGTAGGGTAAGGGGAAAAATGTGTTTATTTTGTTTATAAAATTTTAATTTACTTGTCTCGTCGACTAAATTGAAACTTTTACTATCTTCTCGTATGTAAAATACTTTGCTCCTTGTATTAAGCACATGTTTTGTTTAATAGAAAAGGTTGGGTGTGTTTCGTTTTTGACATAGGAGTAATTAAGAAGTAATTATTACATAATTTTTTTTATCAATTTAAAATAATACGGTCATCTTTATATTTTTAATGTCATAATTTTGATACTAGTCAAATGTTTTTATTATTTTCAGATTGTATTGTGATCTTAAATCTGCACATTAAGTTTGATCTCAATTTATTAATTGTTAAGAGCTAGGTGCCAAATATTGAACTAGGGAGTTGCATGTTAATAAGGTTCTTTTAAATTCAAATAGTAGATAATTATAGCGTGATTTTCTCTATTTTTAAGGTTAGTCTTCCCGCAAGTTTTTACAAGTGAAACGTAGATTTTTAACAGATAATGTGTTTAGTAAATTTTTATATATAGATTGATAGCACTTTATTTGCTCATCTCTAAAGTTTTGCTCAGTGCCAAAAATTTCTTCGTGCCAAACGTTTTGCTCATTTAAAAATGTGTACAAAAATTCTTCTTCCTAATTATAATTGAATGTTGAAACGCGACTCGTGTTTGTGAACGTGCTGAATAAATAGATTCAATCTCACCGTGTTTTATTTCATTGCCTTTTTACTAACTTACTGGTTTTGACTTGCTTATGCTTCTTAGTAAATGTTATGTATTTGTCTTGAGTGTGTTCACTTTGCAAAATCAATATCAGACATTTCTGCGTTTCATTGATTTTACAAGGTGAGCGTTACAAGTTTTAATAGGAACGGTGTACTAATTAGAGTTATTTCTTCCACCAGCGCGTTTCATTCGTGCCGGCAAAGGGCGTCTGTTGCTGCACCGCGGATACACCTTTCGTCTGAAGAATAACCTGGCGCACGGACGCAAGCAGTGGTACTGCTCGTCCCGTCTCACTTCGCGTTGTCTCGCCGACGTCAACACCGAAGGACCGGAGGGCTTTGAGCGCATAGTGCGCTCGCGATACGCACACAATCATGCTCCGCCCAACGTGCGCCGCTTCGCTGACGGGCGCTACGTAGTGCGCACGCCGCACCAAAGCGGGCACCGTGCGCCCGCGCCGCTCGACCCGCACCACCAGCTGCTGCAGCTGCAGCACGCGCTGGCGCTGTATGCCGCGCACGCCGCCACCGCTAACGCTAACGCCAGCGCCACCGCGGCCTCCTCGGCTGGCAGTGCCGCCCCCCAGCAGTCGCCCACCGGGCAACCGCCGCACGCCGCGCACGCCACTCCTGCCAAGCCGCTGCTAGTCGACACACCCTGTAACGAGGACGACTAAACCGTCTCAGATCTTTCGATTCCAAATTGAGCGCACGATTTCTATATGAAAAAACTTGACGACGATGGATGTATCGACCAAACGATATATTTATCGAAGCCTTTTGGCAAATTTAGCATAAATTGTATTTAGATTAATTTTTATTAGCTTATTTCAATGGGGATAGGAAGGAGTTAAGATCGAAGCGAAGGTATTGTTGGAGTTATTTAATATCGGTATGTGTATGTAATATCTAAGTCGGGAACGAAACGTCGCGGCGTCGGGAAGGACCGGCAGAGGGTTGCAGGTGTCTGGAGAAAGTGACGTCGCGACGGTTAGGTTAAGCGGTCTTTTCGAGCTGTATGAAGCTATGCGTATATAGGTGTGGGTTATTTATGGAAACGAATAGAGCAGGTAAGAATGTTTTATGTGTAAGAACTTTCTGAATGTTTATGTGAGGCGGTCTTTACACGTTTATTACTAAAATATAATCTGGAACTCGAAGACCTTTCTATCTAGTCAGTCGAGTTATATTTGTGTTCAAAGGGAACGCATTATATTAACACAATTCTCGTGGTAATAAAAGTTAAAAGGAATAGAAGTTAGGGCAACGTGTCTTCAGTAATCGTGTAGGGACCGCCGATCGTGTAAGGTGTGTTGATATAAAGTAATAAAGATGGTTATTATCCGGAAAATGAATCAATTCAAAGCATGATTTATCGGCTCAATCCACCCGGGCATTGGGAGTAAGGTATCAGCTCGCGGGAGAGAATGAGGACTCGAGGACGGCCGCAGGAAAGTCAGGCGATCGACGACTGAGTGCGCACGGTAAAGGTTCAGCGGTCTCTGGACCGCTGACAACGCGTCGGTGACTGATTTCACGGATTAGATTTGATCGTAAGCAATTTGAAATTGATCCCCGGACTGCACTTAGAAATATTTTATTTATTTTGAGAGTTTTAACTTTACATATTCAAATATTGCTACTTAGAGAGTTAGACGTCCGCCTTTTTATTGTATAAGTAACATCACTAGTCGGATGGACTGGTCGGTAACAAGTACTCGATCTTTGAGTGCAAAGTCACGGGCTACAGGCGATGTTTTGCTCTAAGGATTGGTTTAAGTACTTAAGCTCAAACAAGCTACCTCTTTCACTTTTTATACGGGTTTACAGATTAGTTGAATTATACAATTATATATACACGAATGAATACTCAGAAGCTTTACTGTAGTAAGGTGTTGTAGCATAAGTTAGATTAAGGCTAGGCTAAGGTCGCGCGCCGGGGCGGCTCGCCGCGCAGGGTCCGGCGCGAGCCATCTACCTCTACCTCTACTATTGAAACTCGACTACCTCTTATAGTTATTACTCGTACTTGATAGTTTGCTGTTGATGGCTTTAGTATAAATAGGCACTATACGAGACTGTTGTCTGAATATATTTTATTAATTGTTTTCTAAGAATGATTTGTTGCTCGTCTTATTTTATTTTTCAATGACATCGTGGACCTGCTTATTTTGTATATTCTAAGACTTAATTTAAGTACAAATTTTAACTAATTGTAATTGTTGTTTAGATGACCTAGATACGAATGGGTCCTTATGTGTGTTTGTAAGATGAAAGTGGTGGTGTAGAAATAATTTGCTATGGATTTGTTATAGATCGTGTCAAATCTTTTAATATTTTAAATGTAGATTTAATGATTAGTTATAATTCTTGGAAAATGCATCTTTTGTCGGATCGTTGTTTCGGATTAGACTCGTTCGTGGTTCGGTGTTATCTAAATGGACGTAATAAAGTTGGAATAAATGTGTTTAGAAAAATCAGAACAGTATAATCTGAAATTACTTTTATAGATGTAGTAAGATGTTTAAAATTTTGGTCGTTTTGAGAAATATTTACATGTAGTGTATAATAAAATAATTTGACACGTTCTATTGCGTTTCGACCACCCCACTAAGGCGTAATTCGCTGGCCGCGGCGATAATTCTGAATTATTATAATAAGATGGATACAACATAATGTTAGTTAAAATTAAGGGCGATGACAATATACGTCAATTATATGATACGATTTTACCGTACGAATTTGATCAATAATATTATAAAATAAATCAGCTTTTATCGTATTTTATACTCTTGTACTGTTTTTCGATTATCTTTTCGACTGTAGGTATCGGGTGGCACTTCCAAAGACTATGTGAGATCGACTGTGTATGTACTTGTTTGTATTGTATTACGAATCTCATAGTGCGTTATAGTTGATTAGTACGATAGATTTCGCCGCGGCACATCTAGACCAGTACTACTCTAGTTGTTCCTCTATAACTTAATCTACCTCATTTACTGTTAACTACTTGATTATCTACAAGTCTTTAACTTAGCGTAATTTTGTATCTACCATTATATTGATAAGATTTTATGGGTTTATGTATGGGGTATGTTTTGTGAAATATTACATTGTACTTATAAATAACCGTGAGTTTTATTTTTTTCTTCTATTTTTTTTTATTTTTGGGTACGGTGGTGGTTGGTTATGGGTTTGTGTAAATATTAAATATCTGACAAACGTTATTGTCGTAGGGATCAAGTATTTGAAATCTCGTCGCGGGAAGGTGATTATGGTGGTGAATACGTTTCCGTTCTGCGAGGAGTCCAAGTTGAGAGACAAAGTTATATGGCGTTGCACGTCTAAGAAGACTAATTGCAAGGCTCGGATCCACATGCTGGGCGCTAACGTTGTAGCTGTCAAGGGGATGCACAATCATCCCCCTCGGGCACCCATAACCTGATAACTTCCAAGGAATGGAGAATTTGGAAGCATAGCATTAGGGCCACGACTTTTGTATGAAAAAAATGTATATCATACGTAATTTGAAGATGTATTCAAAATTCAAATTAATTATGTAATCGAAATTTTTTGGTTTACTTTGAGTAAAATGAGAGAAAAATATTATCAAAATTTTTATGTCTTGGATAAATTTACAACTATATAAATTATTGTTAAATTTGGTTCTATATGAGATCAGTGTTTTGGTAATACAAATTGTTTAACATCGTGAATTATTTAAGCTATGTAAGTGTTCGTATATAATATGCATTTGTTTCACTTGTTATAGACTGATCATTTAATGATAGGCATTACGATTTTCTAGAAATCTTGTATTGTATATGAGTATCCAAGTTTTGTTAAGTCTCAATTAAAACAAATTTGCTCTATGATGTAAGCAATTTAGATGAATTAGAAGTTAATTGTTAAGTTAGAAAAGGATTACCACCTAATTAAGTTAATCTTTTTAAATCATTCCACAATATTCCGACGTGTTTAGGTTCTCCGGTGCTATTGATAAATTGTTCTACAGTGTATCATTAAATTTCACACTAGGGTAGCGGTGAGACAGAGCAGTAGAAGTGCTGCATTTTTAACGCACAACTGACAACTATAACTGTTCTGTTTCGGTACGTTTATACAATGTCTAATGATCTTAATATTCTACCCTTGTGTGAAAGATATTAACGACACGATGTCGATGTTAAAGTTGAAATGTTCTTCAATATATTTATTAACGATATATTTTGTGATGTGAATATTTTGCTAAATGGTAATTGTGATACCGGACTTTTGTCGCTGGGTATGTTTAGTATTAAATTAACGGGATATTAATGTACTTATAATATTGTGTCAATTCGATATTAGAATATTTATTATATGAATTCATTTGGCGGAGGACGTACGGGAAGGGGAAATATCCTCAGTGGGTCTCTTCTCCGTTAGTGTAGGCATTTGTTACATTTTAACTTGCAGATGTCTATCATTTCCCTTAAAATATCTTAAAATTAAGCCAACCGAGTGCCTTACGTTAACTCTGGGACCATACATTTAGATTTAATCGATGTACTGAACATTCCTTTTGGTTATACAATTTACACATGTAATTTAATGCGTTTTTTCATATTTTCAAATAATTAAGGCTTCGTTGATTTATTAAGAGTATTACTCACTATGAAATAAATATTAAAATTATGTTTTCTATTCAAGGCTTTTATTATGTTAGTTAAATACATTTGTAATGTATGTCGTAATATTGGATTTTTTTTTAAACTTTGTATATTTCTAGGAATGAAAGCAGCGTATATATCAACAAGAGGAGGAAAACGTTATCTGGTTATAAATGGTTATTCGTTTTTTCAATCTACTCATCCAAGCTTCTGGAGATGTTTTCGAAGTAAGAATTTGAATTGTAAAGCCACGGCTAGGACTAACAAAATGGGCGAAGTTATCTCCCTTAATAAAATCCATAATCATAAAAAACCATTTTCATATCAAATGACCAATGTTATGATGAGACAATTGCATTAAATTTACTTTTGTAAATGAATAAAAAAATTTTGCATTTTTAATTTTTCGTTTTGTTTTTAAATGTTCATGCGAGATTCTAACCGTGAATTTTTACTGCTGAACATGTACAAATACAATGTTGTTTCTCATATTGTCTATAAAAAACAAAGATAATAGATGATAAGTTTTGCTCAGTTTTAGATAACCTATATTAGTGTAATGCAGTACTAAAATTGCAGAGTTTAAACTCAAATAGATCCGCTGTTTGGTTCATAAGTTTACAGTCTAAGTTTGTGCGTGTTTGAATAATCTAAGTGTTGTCTAAGTTTGTGTGTAATGTTGTGGTGACTATAATTAAAATTTATACGTATTTTCCAGAAGCCTTCTTCTTACCGTCAAGAGCGGGTAAATCAATACTGATATTTCGAAGCAATAAGTTTTGGATGAACAACCAGTATCGGGACAAATTGAACTGGGCTTGTCGGGATAAGGATACCACTGGATGTCTCTGCAGGGTTCAAACTACGATGGACGGTCACTTCATACGGGTAAAGGGCGAACATAATCATAACGCCAATTTCACACCTCAAAATTTCGACTCATCTACAGAGAGGATATTAAATGAATGGAAGAATAATCTATTTATGAACAAATTAGGAACTATATAAGTTGAAATCTAAATTCATGTTTGTGTTTCTCACCGCAGTCCTTTGCTTGGGCTGTTGCCAATTTCCACTTTGAAGATGTTTTGTATGGACGTTTAAGCCACGATGGAGAAAAAACAAACAGCTCATAAATAGCGATCTCAGGTGGAAATTGTGTTTAACTTTTTTCCTAATAACATTCCGTTATTTTATGTTTCAAGTCATGACTAATGCTGAGCTGTTAAAATTATTAACTGATTAACTCGAAACGGAAACAGAATAGGCAATTTATAACTGATAGTTGGTTTTCCTTGTTAATTTTTGATTGCTAGTTTATAACTACATTCCAAAAATTCCATATTGTAATATTAATAATGAAAATCTGTAGAAATATTTTTGTAAATAAAGACATAGTTGATAATTTAATTATACGCGCGTGAATGTGTCCAGTAAAGTCAAAAATCATGTTTGAAATATAATAAAATATTTTTTTTTATAACTCAAGCTGTTTTTTTTAGTTTGATTTAGTTAGCTGTTTCAATGAACTGTATAAACGACTTTCAATGAATTTAAACCATTTAATAAAAATTACTGACCAAAGTATTTATGTTGATGTAGTTACTAGTACTAACAAAATGTAACTTTAGATAACATCTACCACTTTCAATCGTAAATATCGTTCCCATAAATGAAATTTGAAAGTTTTTAGATAATGTTATAAATAGCTAGGCACATTTCCAGTGTACTGGGGTGTTTCGAAATTTGGAAATCCTATACTAGTGATGAACGGCCAGAGGTTCCGCCGCTCGGGGCCGCAGCGAGGGGATCGCGATACATGGCTTTGTATCAAATCGGATACTGGCTGCAAATGTTATGCTGTCACCCAGCGCGGCAATCTAGTCGCTATCGGTCATAACCACGTTCATTATGTCAGAAAAAGATACCAAAAACGCGGTAAAACCAAAGTAACAAGGCAACAGAAAAACATTGAAGAATAGATCGTTTTTTTCCATCTTCATTAAGTATTTTTTGTTGTGTATACAGTGTGAACTATAACGCTGAAGAAATAGCTTTATTTTGGTTTGTTTAGATTGTTTTCTGTGCAGTAGTACACTCTATATAACGACGCGGTCACTAATTAACGACATTATTAAATAAGTTTTTTTTTTATCACGAATTGTCATTAGACTTTTATCAATAACACGTTATCATAATCGCTGTTGTTTACAGATTCACGAACTGTGAACATGACGAGTAAAAGAAAATCTTTGGGTATTGATGAAAAAGTTATGTTAATACGGTCAATAGAGGCGGGTGTAAAGTTAAGTGAAGTAGGAAAACGTTTTGGATTTAGTCGCTCCACCGTCGCTACAATATGGAAAAATAAAGATAAAATACTACAAGCAATGAAGGATGGGAAATCTTTCAAGAAATTGAGGAAACCACAATACGAAGTTTTGGATCTAGCGATGCTAAAATGGTTGTATATACAACGCCAGCAAAATGTACCTATCACTGGATCGATCATAAGAGAAGAGGCGGAAAAACTTGCTAAAGAACAAGGATTAACTGCTTTCAAAGCATCAAAAGGATGGCTTGGAAAATTCAAACAACGACACCATTTCAACACCACCATATAAAATTAATGAAGGAGGCCAAGTGTTTCTACATATGTGACTTACAATTGTCTACATTTAACAGATAGTGGTCGTTAAAACGCCGAAAATATTCAATACGGTAAATGTCGTTATATAGAGTTTACACTGTAGGTTGATTTTTTTATAATTGTTGATTAGTTCAACAGAGAAAAATTGTTTAAATTACGCTGTTGTGAAATAAATACTTTTTGTTATTGATAGTGAATATTACTTTAATAATAACAGAAACGAACTACGATACAAACATCCAGCTACACATATGATTACAAAGCATTTAGAAGCTGTATGTTTTTTGTTAATACGACATTGATTTTCATCCTACCATGCAGAGCACGAGCACTTAGCATAGCATTAAATTGGTAAAATATTCGGAATGTGATACTAATGTAGCAGTTTTTAGTTACAGGCACAGTGGTAGCTCCAGAAACACCACCGACCCTGGGACTTCCGTTCCCATTCCCCTGCTTTCCCGGTCAATTTCGTTATTGCCTGAGCAAGCGAGGAAAGCCAGCGATCGAAGTGGGCGCACATCGTTTCTGCTTCAATGGTCGTGCTGCGTCGGGCAAGGTTTGGTGGCGTTGCTCCAGGAATCCCCGCTGCAGGGCGGCTGTCCATACCTTCGGGCTACGAGTTGTGCAGATGAACAGTGCTCACACATGCGGAGTTCGAGCCACCCCACTTAGACCGATGTTCTAGGTCACAAATCTATTTACAAGATATATGAATATTTTCGTATGTCGAATTCATGACCACCGGTAATGTACATGATGATTGCACGGAAAGTAATAATATTGCGTATGCTTTTAAGGTATGATAAGTTACGTTGGAAGTTGGATTGTGGGCAGAAAATACTGGAATCGATGATCGAGGAATGTCTAAATTTTGCTTTTGTGCCTTTCTGCCGGTGGTCAAATTACGCTTTTGATGTCTTTAAGGATTTGCAAACCGTTGTTTGCATAATTTTACACTAACAATAGTCCAAAGAGAGACACAATATTTAGTGATTTACTATTTACTGAACCATATAGTTACTCGCAATATGTAAGGTATACGATTTTTTTTTTAATAATTATTTATTTATTAGATTGACCGTTTTCAGTCTTCTATTTTTGGGTATCAGATCTATTTAATGTGCAGCTAAATATTTTTGAAGTGATATACTCAATGCCTCCTTTTAATGGCAAATTACTTAGTAGTTTTACCGAAAGTAATTTTGGAAAGTTTTATTGTAACGTGGGATTTTTTTAATCTGTGGGATCTCAGACTCTATTTGATCTTCCTCGCGACGGTTGTAGTTTGATGTACAAAGTGATAGTTGTCTTATGATACCCTAAGTATTTTTATACATTACTTTTACATATTTTTTTACAATTTTATTCGTGGGTTGTATATAAATTGGTTGTTAAAGTGAAGCTAGAACTTCGCTAGGTTGGATTCGGTTGAGTTTAGGTTGGATTTGATGATGTTGGATTTCGTAGTGAAGTTGCAGTTGGATTCCATTCTAGTAATGAAATGTATACGAAATTAGTAGATTAATGTGACGTTGTTAAAGTATCTTTATGCATTTATTGAATGATCGACTTAATTATAATACTCAATGTATACGTTGTAGAGTGTAAGAATTTTTTTTATATTTTATTTTAGTGAGATGTTTATTTTTTTATAAATTTTTTTGATTTCTGTAAGTACTGAAGTTCTGATGTTGGGATCTTCGATTGTACTCACGTGAATGTGTTAATATATCTGAAGATAATGTTTACCCAGTAGAATGGGATTACCATGGTTAGTACCATACCAGTATCTACCATATGAAATGTATACGATTTATAATAAGTTAACCTCTCAAGTATTATTCTTGAAGTATTATTTTTGTGTATGTGATAAGATATTATATTATTTTAGCATGAAACTATATTACGAATAAAGGTAGCTTTAAGCGAAGGGCAGGAGAACTGTATACGCTGTGTAGTGACGTAGTTGGGATACAATGTCCCATGTATAGGTACAAAGAAATGATTATATTGATCTGGATTAATATTGATTTTTCATTTGCCGCTCTTAATACAAAATATAAAAAAAAGTAGTTAGCTTTGACATGATCGAATTTTGGAGACATTTTCGATTACAAGAATTTTATCTTAAATTGAACAAATTTTGTTTATCAGTGCTGGTTGTGCAAATATTAGTCCAGTCAGAATAGTTTTGTAGGCTGAAATCTAACGTTAATTATGTAGATTTTGTAAGGTGATGCCAAAATCATCTGTCGCATAATCTTGTCAGAGAGATATTGAAGATTTTTTGGGTTAAACTAGTCTTACAAATGATTCTAAATTAACATCGCTTGTCCTGTCTAGAAAATAAATGCAGTCATGAGTAAATAAAACAACGATTATCTCACAATTTATATTACGAAAGGATGTCGGTCGATGGCAACATATTCTATACGAATCAAATTTAGCCTCTTATGACTGAAAAGAGGTTTGCCTATGCGTAAGTTATTTTATTTGAAAATTGCTCATAAATGCTGTAAAATATTGGAATACTTTCAAATTTAAATCCTCCAGAACACTGAAATATCAACCATCTAGAACTTCTCGAAATCTAGGATCAAAGCCAACTTGATTTATAACAAACTGCTGTACAATTTTGCTAGAAATATTTAATTTTGTACCGATCAAGACAAATATACTAACCAGGTATTATTTATTTCATTTTTAGTATAGTTTTTTTAGTGTACAAGAAGAGATTAATTTAATTTGTAAATATGAGAAATAGTTTTGTACGCATATTCTAAAGGCCTACAATTGTTTGTTCTTTCCAGGTTGGTTTTACATTCGTTCCGCAAGAGGTGGGCTGCACTTGGTTGCAGGCGGTCACATTTTCTATGAGGACGGTGGCTCTCATCCACGCAGGGTGACATGGCGGTGCGCTAGGTCCTACCAGAAGGCTGAACGTTGTCAAGTTGCGTTATGCCTTCGGGATGGACGTCTGGTGTACTTTAGAGGGGCGCACAATCATCCAAAAACGTATAACCCTGCTAAGCATGAGTCTCGTCGCTTTGAAGTGGACCCCAGGGGCAAGTATAAGATCATGGTGACGGCACCCAGGATGTTCGCGATGGCGGCCCCCCCTCCGCCTCCTCCCCATGCTGCTCTCCTTCTGTAGGCCTGGCGCGACCTCCTTGTGCAAGGCCTCCTTGACGGACCACACTAACCACAAGGGGTGTCGCAATTATATCGCGTTTAAACCAATGCCACAATTAAATGCGGTTTGTGGAAAGACTTTAAATGTAGCTTTGATGTTGCTATTAGAAGCGTATATATTGGTTATTAGTTACGTGTATTGCATTTATTCAGGTATATTTATGCATTTAATATATACTCAATAACTCGTAGTATGCCAAAGAATGTGAAATGTAATCGTTTTGTTACATTTATTTTATAAATAGCCGCGTTAACTATTTTTGATATTTTCTTTGTTAAGTTTTCTTTTTTTGTCACGTTTATGATTTATATTTTAAAAGCATTTTTAGTACATACTAGGTTAAGGTTCGTCCTGTTAAAATTTATTAAGAGCAGCCCGGCCGGCCAAAAGATTGGTAACCTCTTATGAGACCGTTTAGGAGTGTGTAAAAGTCGCCTTATACCAAATGCCTTTAGCGGCTATGGTACTGTTAGTAAAATAATATGGTTATGACTAATTCTGACGTGCAATATTCTCTTACGAAAATGTTTAGATGTTATTTATACAAAATGTCTAGCTTTAAATGATAGTTTAGCCGTCTTGTTGATGCTTTTTTATAAAATTCTAAATTGGCCGCGCAGTAGTTTGCGGCACGACTGATAGCTGATGTATAAAATACTACGATATAGTAAGTCATATTTAGTTATAGTTGTAGAATAGTTTAATCCCATTTACATTAAAAATGCGACTTACGGATAGGATCAATATTCGATCTTGAATAGATTTAGCTTATCAGCGGTATTTTCATACCATTTGGATAAATCCGATCCATAGATTTCAGCCGAAAAATATGATCCTTTCTTTAGAAGGTCTAATATAACGTTTCATACATGTAATTAAAATTACTTTTAAATGCAATCTCAAAGATCGAACATTGATTATGGCTGTTTATCAATAAATTGTGAGTCTGCCTTTGTTGTTTTCGCTTTTATTGTGAATGGGGTCTTAAAGTATACAAGCTTCTGAAGTAAATAAATAAAGCGTTAGTTTTGTTATAGACTTACACATAACTAAATAGTTTACGTGATAACCACAGATAAACAAATAGTGAACATTTCGCGCGTTAGATTATTAGATTAGTTAACTTATAATAGAATTTTTACTCAACCTTCGTATTCGTTTCAAGATATAATGCAATTGAAGTCTTTTTTTTACTTCGTAAGTATTGTTTTTACATTGTTATTTACTAATTATTTTATTGTTATATTTGCTAGTTATTTTTTTTAATCATATTTTTTTATAGATATCAAAGCATCGCTTTAAACTATGGGACTGTACCAAATATTTTTATCTTATAAAATATTGTGTAAACACATTTGTATTTTCATTAACATTTTCCACATTTGACTACATTCTTACACATTTTAATTAAATAATGTGTAAGGAATTAGTTGGTATTCATACAATTTTATCGTTTGAACAGCTTTTTTCTCGGAGGACTTATCGTGTCCGTTGGCTGAGGAAAAGAATGGTCCTTTGCTGAAGATGGGTGGGCACTGGTACCGTCTGGATGGCTGCTATAAAGGCAAGAGACGATGGAAATGTGCCCGCGGCTGTGGAGCAAGGATACACACAGTTGGAAAACGACTCGTCTTCTCAGATTTAAGACATCGCTGTAAGAATCTAACCAATCATAGCGTCTGATGCGAATAATTTTGGCGACATTAAAGTGATCAAGATACGAACTAAGAGGAAATTTTATGGACAGTTTAAAGTACAATTGTTTCCCACCAAACTGTGATAGTTTTAATGTGCTATAAAATACTCGTTAATTGTCTTTTAGAACATGTTTTATCATACACTTTTTACTGATACAAAATAAACTTACTGTTTAACAATTTCGTTTTATTTAAATGATAAGTTTTATAACATCATTGTACGGACTAATCTAATTGTATTGTAATGTTGCAGTGCAAGTGGTTTATAACAACAAGGGGTATCCGAAATTGAGTCTGAATGGTTACTTCTATAGACCCCACAACGCTTATAGGAACCAACCAAAGGTGCTGTGGTATTGTGCTGCTAGGAACAGATACCAATGTCCGGCAAGACTACGGACCATCAATCGTGAGGTCGTAGCTGTGATGGGGTTACACAATCACGTTCGCTGACCTTCGCAGGGGCGTGAGTGCCAGAGCATGCCACGCCCTGAACCCTCATACCTGTCCACCCTCGATCTACATGAGATGTTTCGTTTTTACGGCGAAAGGCTTGCTCAACGCAATGCAAACACTAATTTTAATGTTATATGATTATCAGAAAGTTATGTTAAATTGATTTTCAGCAGAATCCGTCTTCTGTTTGTGCATCACAGGCACAATTGTTTAGATATTATTTTCCATTACTTGAGAATCAAGCTAGTAACTTGTTTACCCCTTTTTGACCGACTTCCCAAAAGAAGGAGGTATTCAATTCGTCTGTA
>DVQG01000153.1:0-18605 GCA_018231605.1 Papilio ambrax
AGGCCTCCGGCACCACACTCATCAAACGAAACACGGAATTGCTTCCATTTCACGCCTGTTTTCTGTGTGGTGTGATGGATAAACTGAAAACAACCGAGATGCCCAGTTAGGCATCACCAGCCGGAAAACTAGGCTAAGTCATTAATATTGACCTCAATTCCTATGCTATATAACCTCAACATACAAAATGCAAATTTAACAGTAGATAAATTCTTTTCTATGAGTTGCTATTACCATTCCTGTCATGTCTTGCCTAAAGCAGACAATTCTAATAAACGTACGTCTGAGATATCGTATCTCCACAAATACACAAAGTTGCAAACCTCCCCAGGAATTTTTAATAGTATCACCCCTTCCCCGTCTAGAGGGCGTGACATTCAACTAATGTATTTAGAATCTGTCGCGTTTTATCTATCGGGAATCTTTGAAACTACAGTTTTGACTACAAATAATAAATCCAATGTAAAACCGGATAGAGCCTTCGGGACTGCATCGTGGGGAAGAATGGACGACATCGCTACAGCTGGAATGAACTGGTTATAAACTGAGTTTTTTAAAAACCTCTACCTTCTTAGATAAGCTTTTAGTAATGACTAGCAGTTGCCCGCGACTTCGTCCACGCAATATTAACATAAAAAAGTAGTCTATAATATGCCCGTCTATGTCATCTGCCTTTCAATGAAAATCCGGTCGAAATCGGGCAGTCGTTTCAGAGATTACCCGGAACAAACATGGCTTGTGGACAGACAGACAAAAAAAAACTAAGTGTTATTTTCGTTATTAGCAACGCAGTTGCATTATCTTCCCGAAATCTAGAATTTATCTTTTGACATTATAATCAGACACTCCAATATTATACATAGATAGAAAATGATATAGCCAAAAGAGAGGTCACGACCCTCGGGTAAAAAGAAACGAGAGATAGGGAGTTCATGGCAAAAGGAATAGAGTCTATTTTCAAATTTAAAAATTGCTTTAAAAATTATTATATGATTGTGTTTGTTGACCATAGACTTTCCATAGGCATCAACAATAGTTTTAAAATGTCTTTTCTCAGGTTACTGACCCGACTAGAAATGTAAGTATGTCACATAATACGTTCGTTATTCGAGAAACTTTACCCAAACACCCTCAGAGGAATCATAAACCTAACAGCCTCAGCGAAAGGGCGGACACAATTAAAATTTAAGCCGTTGTCCATTCTAGCCCAACTTACCCGCACCGGTGTAGTCCCAGACTGGAGCTTTACGAATCTCTCCTCTCCACGAAAATGCACATTAATATTAAATGGCTTGGAAATGCTGCGTTGTGGAGGTGGGGAGTCAGAGGGGGGATTGTGGGTGCAATAAAAAAGAAAGCGCCGAATGATATACCTAAATGTTGTTTAAGATTTTGTTATGTTTATTGCGTTCTCGATTAATTAATAGGAGGTAAGTTATTTGTTAACGGATCGGTGGAATTCTCTGAGTACTTTAGGTACTAGCGTAACCACTTACATAAAGTTTTAAAGGTTTATTTGACTAAAATAATAGTTACATTACATGTATGTAAATTCGAATATCTTATCAATTTAAATACGTTTTTCTGTAATAAAAGACAAATCAAAGGTAAGAAAGCCGTTCCTATTTGGTTGTCTATGGTCAATGGTCACCTAGATATTTTGTCGAAAATTGAAATGGCTATGTTATGGTAATTTCTATATCCGAAAAATGTATTAAATTCATTTGAAACCGGTGCTGTAAGGTAATTAAAACGTATTATAATATATGTAAAAGGTCTCAGAATTCCGGCAAAAGGGGATTAGTTTACGAGCGAACCATCAAGCATAGTAACGTCAGCCGACCCATTTCCCTCTCGCTACGTGTTTTCCTTGTATTAACTACGTAACACTATCTCCGCGCACTACCTCCCCAAACCCCCCTATAGTTCCAGCATCCAATAAGAGATGGCGCTCTAGACTAGAACCGGTGCTCTCTCTCGAGCAATTTACTCCTTACACTAATTAAAAGAGCGGGAAAGCCCCGCCTACAGACGAGAACAAACAGCCGGGGGGTTCACAGACTACCAATCCGGGAGCTTGATTGTTTGTAATTAGAACTGGGTCTCTTCCTCTCGCCGGGATGACCAATGGCATCCGGCATTCAGCCACATTAATTCCAGAGATAAAAATCATTTAATTAGAAGAAAAACGCTCGTCGACTCAAGTCTTGTTACGATGTCGCGAGATATAATTTTTATGTACTTTCTGAATATAAGCTTTGTGCTTTAGTTTGTAGAAGTTTGCGATTTTATATTAATCGGTATACATGCTGTTTGGAACCTATTTTAAAGTAGACAACTAATAGCCATGACAAACTCGGTTTGTCTTTGGTTAATTAATAATTAGATATTACGTCATGATGTTTTTCCCTATCAACACGTGTGAAAAAAATTAACAAAGTAATATTTCTTGAAGCTTTTGTGATTTCTTTCTATTCGAGAATCGATACCAAAGAAGGATGGCAAACATAACCTAAAAGCTATTGGGTGTTCATGAAATATATTAGAATTTAGATTAATTCCCCGATGTTGAGCAAATTTACTTAGCATAATACCTCCTTCAGGGATTTATTGGATTTAGGGTTGGATTAATATTAGTGAATGTAACCAGTTTTCTAATAAAGAGAAATAATTTTATTATACAAAAAAAAACTAAATGAAAATTAGATTTGTCTAGTCTATATTTGACAGAATAAAAAAAAAACAGTAAGTAACCTATGTGATCTTCCAGGCTCTGTTTAGCAACGATGCCAGTTATCGAAATTCAGAGGTTAGTTAGTTATGTCCCCTTTACAAATATCACCCTTGTCTATGAAAGAAGATGACCTTAAAAGTATGGAAGTATTTTAAAAAGCTGAATAACAACTCAGAATTTTGAGCGTCGTAGAATCGATTTGTTTGTCTAAAATACCTTCTAATGCGATTAAAATTTCTATATCTACATACCCAATTTCTAGTGGAACAAAGACACTGTTAAAAGCACTATTATTTCAACAATATCCTATTATATGCTTCTATCTTATATCTTTATGCCTTCGTATGCGGAAAAAAACTTCTATGAACTTCAATTAGAAAACATCAAGCGACGGCCGACGAAATTCTAGTGAGGTTGTAAAGCAGGAATATTAAACGAAGAGCTCCGTTTAACAATGTTAACAATAGACAAAACAAGCTAATAAAATATATTGTTATTACGTATATGACATTTGTCATTCAAAATTCACACGATGTGCAGTGCGCAGTGCCTCAAACGTTGTATATGTACGTGTTCCAAAATTGGCTAATAGATTCCAATTTTGAACCGTACTAAGAATAGCTATTAAGTAAATTACTTTTTATTCACGAAACGATTGATAACTAAATAAATAAAAAGTCCTTGATGAGAAAAGTCTTTTATAACATTTAATGACGTAGCAGATTCATTAGAAAACTTAAAGTAACTCCATTTGTCCGACTCTCGACGTTCAAATGTAATTTATCACTCTGAAGAATTAACTGAAAAACGAAGAAGAATTAAGTATAATTTCCGAGGCGAAGTTTCTCGCGGGGCGAGTTGTCGACTCAACAAAAAGTTCCTCATTGCGCCGCCAGTGAAACAGCGCAATCATTCACGATGAAAACTTCTGAAGGAGGAATCGGACCGGCCACAATGAGCGGACCGACTTCCAGCTGCCAGTTTGCATATAGAGATAAAAGTGGGGAATATTAATGTGAATCGCCTTTCCCGAGTGTCTCCCTTTACCCCCCTTAACTCCTCCTTCCTGTAGGAGGTCGGGTTAGGGAGGAGGGGGGCACTTTCTTCCACAGCGAGTGGACCGCGGGACAGTCGTGATTTTAATTATATTGCGACGTGAGACCGATGAGAGTTATGGTTTCCTGGAACTATCCGAACTTGTATATACCAGTATCTTGACCTCTACCTACATATACTATAATATTTACAACGTTATGTACACTGTAATTTAATAAGATTGGTTGTCCTGAGTTGCTTGACGATATAAATAAGAGAAATATTCATATTTACTTAGATATAAAGAATATACTTAAAACTACAATCAGCATAACAGTAGTAGAGCCAATGTAGCCGCTATCGTCAAGTACGTAATGTGGAATGTTCAACGGTTTTGATAGATATATTGATAAATACTGGTGAGCATAACATCACGCGGACCACTTGTCATATTGTTATCCTGTACTAAAATAAATAGTTTAACTTTGATAATAAAAAAAACATAAATATCAGCTTCAGAAATGAAAATTTAATGTAGTTATAAGCCAATGTATTGACGGCTTATAATGTCAGATACATTTGCGAAAAAGATAATAATTTCTTGCCAAAATTGCCTAGACAAGCATTCAAAATCTCTACAATGGCCTTGTATAAACTTAACTCCTTATTCAACTATAACATTCAACTCACATAAATTTCTTTCGACAAACTAATGTCAATGTAAGAACGCCATTAAACAAATTCCGAGTCCTCACTACACCTAGGTGTGTCGGTGTGCGAATGATATTGCTACAGTGCGCGAGCAAATGTGTGAGTATTATTCCATAGAGTAGACGAGCTGCAGAGAAAACAGTACAATTTTAAGATATTAGCTTATTATCACAAGTATTTGAACGTTTTAAAAACATTGAAGACGTCATTAAATCTCGCTGTTTACATATTTTAATTAGATTAGTTGTTTTATTGGATAAACCGGTTTGTTAAAATGTAATATACACTAATGTATACCTAAGAAAAATTATGAGAAATTTCATGCGTACACATGTTTTTGTAGGTTGATAACAACATTGTTATATCTGTTGTACTTAATTTCAATACGATTTCCTTTTCTCTTAACACTTTCTCTTCTGACAATGTGTTTACATTTGAGAGAATCGTTCACTCTGTTGCAGCGTTGGTCTATGCGCTACACATACGTCACAGTTAAAGGGCGCATATGCATATGTGGGGGCGTATGTAAATACGTAAACGTTAAACTGTGAGGATGTGTGATGCTGAGGCTCCAGAGCGAGAGGTCTCTCTCATTATCGACCTCAGGTCACGGCGCATGCTCCAACTCCGGTCTGCGCTAACGAACGCCTTATTGCGACGGCGGTTCATCGGAGTAATTGAGTTACGACTTTTTACGTAGCAATTTCGTTTTTCTCTTAGAGTCGGGTCGCACGCTAATTGGGGCTAAATTTTTTTTGCTTTTCTTCACTCTGCAAATATTGGATTAGACTTTTTAGGTCAATCGGATTTGTTAATGTTGCTTGTCGAGGTGTGTATTTTTAGTAATTAATAAAAATAAATGTATAATTAATCTTTTTCACAAAATCCATTAGTAAATTTAATAGTACACAATACGAAAAAGAAAAAAATGTCAATTCGTCACGTACACAGTACATTTTAGTTAATTATAAAATGTACAGGCAGTAATTTAATCTGCAATACGGATATCTAGAGAATATGTGTGATCAGAATTAATGCAGGTATGATAATTCTCTATCTAAAAGTAAACCCATCAATAACGTTTTGTCTGAATTCGATATAATTCTGTCATCCAATGCACTGCTACAATTGACGTTAGCATACCGTTCGCATATGACCAGTTGCAAAAGGATCAAATATTCATTATATGGCCGCTGTCGGAACCGGCTTCATATTCACCAGACACTGTTAATAGTTCGCTCGGCCGGTCTTATCTTCAGCACTCAGACTTACAGTTAGACTTAATAATCTTGATACTAGTCGCTTAACACACTGTACACCTTAAATTATTTTACTGTTTCACAATTACATATACTAGGTAGATTAAACAGTAAATATTGACAACAATTTTTTCACACAGAAACTGAATCAAACACAATCAACCACAACTTATTTGCTTGTAATTGCCAATAGAATATAAAACTTATGAATTTCAAACGACCAATTTATTTAATTTTATGCCAAATCTAAAAATGTCTCAAGACCACTCAGTCGTAGTAAATTACTCCGTTTCTTACCTTATATACTAAGATCGCTACAAGGGTGGCGAGGGAAGGGGTTACTCGATTGTTAACCACCATAGTTATAACAAGGATAGTACAATATGGTAATTAAATATAACTTTAGCAAATAATACAAGTACTTATTGCTACATTAATAATTGTAACATGTTTCAAGTAAGCTAAGTATAATTTATCCATATATAAAAAGTTGAATAAAAACTAGCTTTTAACACTTTACTATCAGAACAAGCATTTATATATTGTTGTCATTGCTTTTGTTGATTGAGAAAGTAAACTAAAATTCTTGTAAACATTACTTCATAGTGAAGTACTTTAGGAACATTCAAAGCTAAACATTATATTTCTGCTCGCATTCTACAGAATGCAATTTCGCAGCAACAACGTATGCCTGTTCTGATGAAAGTTTACTCTCAAGCACCATTTATTTGAACAATATCCACGACAATAATGTATGGAGATTAGGTAGCGGACAGACGCGCGCCCGCCGGTTGATCCGACAAGATACATCAACGTCGCGCCGGACAGTGGACATCCCCCTTTACGTTTGTCAACCAACGCTACTAGGCAACTATGGAAACAGCTTATTGTTTAATCTAAAAATGTGCAGAATTGACAAGCATCCATCTCATTCTCTGAAAAAAGAAACAAACATTAGTATAGATATATAATAAAAAAAAATAAACAACGAAATTATTTTACTCTTTAGTAGTTTAATTGGAAAATAAACGTGATAAATGTAACAAGAAAAGAAAAATCAACGCAATCCATATTTTACCAATGACAACTAATTTCTGAATTGATACAATCTGACATGGATCATATAATCTTTTAATATAATGATTAAATAATCCATCTCCATACTTAGTAAGCTCAGCAAAGAGTAATAGCAGAGTGGACATTCGGACATGGCTTTGCATACATAAGGATGCTTGTTAACGTTGCATATTAGCGCTGACCGCTTCTCTACGCGACTTATCGTTGACTTTTGTTAATACGTACTAACAATTACATCGTTTTATTAGGGGATTTCATATGTAAATTAATTAAGGTTTTGGTAAAAAAGAACATATTGAGGAATCTTATCTCACAATTTATTGTAAAGATTTGGTCTCACATATATTTATGTGTACATTTAAAAGTACATTAGTTGTATAAAATTGAATTGTAAATTTTTCAAAAACACGCTCAAAAGATTTCATAGAGCAACTTGCCGTTCAACATAAGGGCTCTAATAAAAATACACCTCGAGTCTTCATGACGGAGAACGGCGCTCGATATCGCCATAAATCGAATGGATATGACAATCATGTGCTTATTACAATACTCAACAATTTACTTATTACAATATACAACAATTATGTACACTGCCTCGAACAACCAAATTTTACATTACTTTTATTGTAATAAATGTTAACTTTTACTTAGAAGACAAGTTTTCAATTCATTAACTTAACTATACATTTTTTAAAATTTAAGTACAAATAATTGACTATGTTATAATTAAATTCGTGTCTATAGAAATATTTTACTAAATCTGTAAATCTTGAAACAAAAAACGAGATCATCTAGATTCATCTAGATGTACATTACATCTGTGTGAGTTGGGAACAATGTTTTCCTTCGATCAGTAGCTCGTGCCTCTGAAATGAAATTGAGTATTAGAAACGCAGCCAACGCAAGGACTATTTTCAATTTGTTTGTTAACTTTACCATTTTGTTTAAATTGATACTATAATATTAACTAACATCGCAATATAAGTAAAACAATAATTATAATGATCATATTTTCAGTAAATAATGTGTTGGTGAAATTTGTCCAACTTTCCACATACGAATTCGGAATTTTACTTCAAAAAATTGTAACTATTGATCAAAATAAAAGAGCTGTGTCTCTCTCAAAAGCCTACAATAGGACCGGAATGTGTAGTCTTAATGAAAACAATGACTTTGAGCAAATGCACTTAAGTATAGTACTGCCATTGTATTTGAATGTTCTTTATTTAATCTTTGTAAAAGAATGGGTTTCTCTTGAGTTTTTGTAAAGTGGACAAACAAAGGATTGGGATTTGATATTCTTCTATCCATCTATTTGAGTAATTAAATTAGAATTATATCTTCCCTTTTATATAACTAGTGTAATTTTGCATCATATGAGTAGCCAACTAAAAATAATCGAAATTAGAATTTATTAGACCGGGCCGTAAGGGTGGTTCAATTTTGGTTCCATGTGTAGCAATAATGCGTAAAAAACTCATCTCCGCCACCCTATCCCCCCGCGCCTCCCTCCATACCCCCCGGGCCCCAACACCCCGGGTACAGTGAAATATGATGTTTTCCCACTCCGCGCGGACGCGATTAGAAGACTCCTCGGAATGTTAGTTTTGTTTTGTTAAAGAACTTCAGTTATAGTTTCTTCGATATTAAATGTCTACATCGACGATCTAAGATTAAGTTATAACAATAATTTTGATTTATTACTGTTACATGCTCTGGTCACTTTGTTTAGAATTTTTGATGAAACCAGCAACATCAGTAGTTTAATAACGCAGATACTAAGATTTCGAAAACACCAACTTTTTTTAAATTTGTATCAAACAATAACATCATGTTTCAAACAGCACGTAGACTTTATTTTTTCTCGTTTTGATAATATTAGCATAAATCAGGGACATTGGCCGCCGAAGGATCAGAGCCTATATATCAAGCTAATGCTCATATGATTTGTTGAATAAATATCGACGCGTACACGATATTGGCTTTGGCTGGGAATCGATAACGAATGTGACACCAGAACAAAGGATACAAATCTATGAAAGGAACGGGTGTAGAGGTAATGCAAATTATTTACATGTTGTTTTTAAATTAGCTTTTTCAACAAAGACCAACAGAATTTTTGTATGATAAAATAGTCTTAATAACGGTAATAAAAATTGTTTTGTGAATTAAAAAGCCAGTGATAATTTAATCACATTTCAGACATACAACTTAATTATAGATTTCGAAGACATGTTTGTATTCATAATATTTAAGTTATTTTCGTGTTACCTTTTACATCAAGATATTGGTCTAGGGTTGACTAAATTTCATTATCAACACAACCCATCAAAGTAAATAAGGTGTGTCACTTCACACTACCTACAAAGAAATTACATGTTCCTCTCTATCTGGAGGGGGTGGGGGAGGCGTGACGTCATCGTGGTGGCTGCCTTGAATAAATGTGATGGAAATTGGAGGATTTGTTTACCCATATTCTTCTCACACTTTTGACACTAAAAGGTGGAGCGAGCGACGCTTTATCATTGTGGGTGTGACTATTGTTTAGATAATTTAAATGTGTGCCAACTCAGAGTAATAGTTAATATTCTAATACGACGAAATACTAGAAAGGAATTAAAAAAAAACTTAAAACTCTCAGATTTAAAATTGGGGCAAATGTTATGAATACATTTACATTTAATTCATAGTACCTAATATTTTTCGTTATTATTATCAGGACATTTTGTAAATGTATTTACGAGGTAGTTTTGCAAAATCGTTTCACGTCAATTATAAAGGTAATTAAGTAACTAATGCTAAAACGGAGATATAAAGAGGTTGCCAATTGAATTTATTCAGCAATTTTCAGAACAAAATATCAGGGAGGTGTATTTATCAGAGTTCGATAGCGGATGCGTTACTACCAAACCCCGCACCCCGAACCCCGCACACCGCACCCTGCACACCTCACATACAAACTAGAGTGCGATTACCTAATATATTCCGGTGTCGTGTGCCTCGCTCCATTTTTCTATTAGTCCCAACTAGGGTGACAATGTTTTGTTTTATTTAACAACGTGAGTCCTTCATAAACTATAATCAAACAAAAATTATGATTATTGCATTTTTGAATTTGTCGTCTTACTATTATTACCGTTGTTTGGTTCAATATCCAGAAATACATAAAGTTAACGGCAGTTAACTGCAAAGGATTGTGAAAAATGATGGTTCATTAAACAAACTTGTTTTTGGAATATCCTATATTTTACATCATCCTAATGAGCCTATGTATTAATACGATTCCTGAAAATGTACGGGACAGTAATAAGAGACCTTTTATTTATTTTGTATCATTCTTGTGAACTCACAATTTTTGTTATGTGTTTCCATTGCCGAAACATTTAAAATGTTATAAAATTAACCGTACTTCATTTATTCTGAACGTACAAATGTCGAAGAAAATTCTCCCTACATCTGACATTATTACAAGGATCTCTAATAACGTACTAAAATAATATTACACATGACGCCAGAGAAAACTTAATAGAAAGGTCGAGATATAGACAAAGCTTATCTAAGACCACGTAAAATTTATGTTAATGATGTCTACTACCCGGAAATAACATACAGTTAACTCAGAAAACAAGAAAATCCTTGATAACGCATGCCTGTTAAATAAAAGGGGGTTATTATGAGAGTAAACGTAAATCGTAAAATCGTATATTTTGACAGCATGTTAGGAATACAAAGATATGGCATCGAAATTTAGTTAGGAAATGTTGAATTTAAAAAATAATTTAATAGACTTTAGGCATAGTGTTAAGGCAAGTAATCTCCATTTGCACTAAATTGTCTTACTAACAGGTTTATCAATAAATTTATAATATATCGAATAAGTTGAGAATAGTCACCAAAAATCACCAAAGCACGCAAAAAACTCGCTCGGAGCTACCAATTCCTTTCTCGCCATATCCGGTTATCGCCGGTTTATCATACGCCTCGGGCACTCTGTTACTATACCCAACATTATTCTAAGCTACTTAATCCCTTGATGTTTGATTAAATTGGTAGTTGGTTAGATACAGCAAAGAATTTTACAATTCAATTTAGTTACATGTTAAAAATAAACAAACACTTTTTATAACCAGTTCAAATAAAGGGTACCTATTCCAAGAAAAAAGACCAAGGGAAAGAAAAAGTATAATAATTCAAAATGGCGTCTGGCCACTTAATAACTGGCTGACACCATTGGGAAATATAATTTAATATTTCTTCGCAACCGTCTTTATTTCACATGCAGGTTTTATGTGCTGCCATCTTCGTCTTGCATTTCCTTAGTTCGGCTCCCTGCCTCCATTCTTCTGAAGCATTTGCTTCTTCGGGAGGTCCCATGTCACGATGTTCTGGACAAGAAATATTTGCGATATTGTGTATTAGGTGATTTGTGTACGGAATGTAGGCAAAACGAATTTATTGCCCCACTAGATTTCCATTATAAGGATAGTGAAAGCGCGTAAGGGGAAACATAAAACAAAGATTTGCTGTTATTTGCTTATATCAATGGCTTGTTTACTTATTATAGTCACTTTTGAAATTAGATTACATTAAAATTATAAAATTGTCACTCATTATCTGAGCATCGACTTAAGAATTATCCTATAGTCTCAGCTTGCTTACTGGAATTTTCTAGATATATCAAAAGTAAATATTCCTTATGATATGGTAGGTTGTTGAAACAGCAAACATATTACATAAATGTATGTTTACATTAATCACTGGTCACCAAGTTAAGTTTTCTATACTGTCACTCCATCTTTACAAAAACTGAAAAAACTTTCTAGAAGTCATAAAATGAGATAACATCTTTGGCTTTTTAAAATCGCAATAAGACGTGAACAATAAAACAATGTTTCGAAATAGAGCAATACTTTCATACATTGTGCATGTAACAAAGCCTATAAAAGCTCATATAGCGTCTCCACTTACCATAAGTCAAGGCAAAAACTGTATTTACGGAGGTCGCCAGGGGGCCAGGTGTGAGTATGATATTCTAATGTCGGCGAGAGGGACCCGCCATCCATAATAATGTACCGCCCGCCACCCTCACTTACAAACATCTACTTGTACGTACGTACTACTGAAACTTACTCGAACAAGTACGTTACGTGTGTATAGTTTTGTTTCTATATTTGTTTAGTAAAATCCAATTTTAGACAGTAAATTAAAGCTAGTAGTCATGGTAACGACACTAAATATGCATTTGAATTGTTCATATGAATCATGTTGGTCTTAAAAAAATGTCCACAAAATCTATACTGTTTTGTGTAAAAAAGAGTCATAAATATGCCATTCTTCACATAAGAACGTAGTTCTAAGAAAGTATTGAAGATGTGAATATTTTAAGATATACGACATTTCAGGAGATCTAAGTAAGATAGGATTATTAATCCCTTAATAATAGTTCAATACAATCTAACTTCAAACATATTATCCGCGAATATGTAAGTATTCTGGTATACATATAAACTACAAGTTTTATATGTGTACCATAATTCAAAAAAGTACTTTTACAAAAAAAAGCGCTATCTATTAATTGAAAGAAAACCTACAATTATTCATGTTTGAGTGGTACACTTCATGTAAACAGTGGCATCGCTGTTTTATCTTTTTGTCACGAGATGGCATAGGAACCAATTTATGGAAGTTTCTGAATTTAAAATTCGAATGCATAAATTTTGCCGTAGTTGTCGTTAACCTTGAGTTTCTCAGGTAAACAAAGGTTAATAAGACTTGATATGACTTATAACCTAAATACTTATTAGTATTTTTAAAACCCGATAAAGGAAATAATAGAGTTTATTGACTACTTTAATTTGTATGAATGTCGTTAATGTCGTTTCCCCGTCTTTAATCATCTAATCAGACATAAGAAACAACATTACGATTCTACTCTATTTGCTCGACGTCTATTACACTATTTGCACTTTGATTAGAAACATATATTTCGGGTTCTGCAGCAAATTTTCAGATCACGATGAAACACAGTACCTAGTCGTAGGTAGTATGAGCCATGTAATTAACTGAAAAGTTTTTAAGGTATCAGAGGTAGAGTGTATCAATAAAAGGTACCAGTTTAACAATGAAAATAAATTTCACTACAAAACGGTAGTACAGAATACGCCTAAATGACATCTGACGCCTTACGGAACCTGCTGCTAAAATTACCATCGTTCTTAACATATGTTTTTTAAATCCTGTTGTATTTATTGCACAGTTCATTGTTAAGTTACACGAAAAACAAACAGTAGTTGTCATAACAGATATTTATAATTACGTCGAGTCTTTTATTACAGTTAGGCAACGATGACGGCCGATAACTTGAAAAAAATGACTTTTAAAATACGAAATTTCAAACGTGTCTTAACCAAACAACGTAGACTGAAATCCTTTACGCGTTTGTTTAAAGAAAGATTGAAGAGAAATCCGCTTTTATCTCAAATATCTCTCTTATTGTTGTTGAAATAGAAGCATTGATATCACGTCTGTGTTAGTGGGGAGACAAGCCCAAGTCTGATACACGTTTAAACGATTCTCTTGTTATTTTAAATTTATTTTTTATAAAATGCACGATAAAATGAAAAACTCATATTTGACAGTATCACCAATATATTTTAATGTGGCGGAGTACTGTTTATTCGGAATAAATCTCGGTGTGATTATTGGTGTTATTTTGTATTTTATTGTGGTGAATAGAAAATACAATACAGTAGCCGGATTTCTTTTCGGCGGGAAAAATATGTCAGTTATATCTATTTCGTTTGCTCTTATTGCAAGGTAGGTGTCTGCGTGGATCAGCACAGCATCATTAAATTATTAATGAAATATTTTTTTATGTAAATTTTACTTTTAATAAGCATACCGTTCTATAATGCTATGATTGTATTTTGATTTTTCTTATTTTTGCAGCCATTTGACAAGTATAACATTGCTGGGTGTGCCGGTTGAAATCTACCTCCGAGGCACGCAGTACTGGGCATCAGCTCTCTCGCTTATCGGCGTCACATTTCTTACAGCTGTCATCTATTTGCCAGGTAAATATTGATGCGTATACATTCAGCGTGGTTGAATCACCTCTTGCAATTATCACTTTGTTATGGATTAAACATTCCTATATTTACATGTAATTGTGACATAAAATCATGAAATGCATAATAGTTTTTAGTACCAGGTATAGAAACAGAAATTAATTTTATTTTTGTACAGTAAAGTATACTTTTAACGCGTTTTTCCAGTGTTCCATAAGCTACAACTGTCTTCTAGTTTTGAGTACCTAGAGATAAGGTTCTCCACTCACAC
The DNA here is from genome assembly GCA_018231605.1 of Papilio ambrax. Taxonomy (NCBI): domain Eukaryota; kingdom Metazoa; phylum Arthropoda; class Insecta; order Lepidoptera; family Papilionidae; genus Papilio; species Papilio ambrax. The sequence goes on from DVQG01000153.1 coordinate 14,155, forward strand.
GCGAACAATCGCTGCTGTGTTGTTTGTGATCAGCAAGCTGATGCTACTACCAATAGTGCCCTACGTACCATTGCTTGCATTCAGATTAGGTAACGTTTTTAAACCATCTTTTATTTCCATAGGAGTAAAATCAAGTAATGTTCTTTAATGGATGGTTTTTTAATCTGTCTTTGTAATAATTTCAGTCACCAACCCATTAGCTGGTCGGATCACTGCGGTCATTTGCGTGGCCTGTGCGACGTTAATCGCAGTAGGAGGGCTCAGAGCTATCGTTAGTATCGGCATTGTGACGACGTTCCTTGCTTTAGCTGGCACTGCATTACCAAGCGGGCTCGCTCTTTTACCAATGGGATTCAAGAAGATGTGGGAAATTGCCAGTCAAGGGGGACGACTAGTTCTTTACGAGTGAGTATTTTATTCAATGACCTCCGTTGCCTATTTGTCTTGTACTTAACAATACATTTATCAGTCCAGATCCCGAATTGGCTCATCACACGTCCTTCTTTGCTGTCACACTTGCTCTCAGCACCAACTGGTTGTGGAAGATAGCACTTAGCCAGTCGACGCTGCAGAAGCTACTCGCTGTTCCTACTATTGGCAAGGCCAGATTATGCTTGGCGATATCCTGTGCTGGGGTCATACTTATGAAACTCCTATCTTGCTTTCTGGGGCTAGCATTGTATGCTTGGTATGCTGGCTGTGATCCACTTCGTACGGGACAGATCAAAAAACATGAACAGGTACTTCTAAAAATGAAATAACAAGTCACTTTAAAAATATTTACGTGAATAAAAATATGCTCATTATTTCAAAATATATTACATTACGACCCTATTTACATTTTCTTTGCAGTTGGTCCCACATTTCCTAAATAACTTGGCTGCAATGTTTCCGGGAATATGTGGCATATTCATAATTTCAATATTCAGTGCAACGGCAGGGTAAATATGGATTTTATTTAAATTTGTTATAAGATTTGATCACCAATCAATATTTTGTCCTAACTAGACAGTATTTATTTCAGGTGTATTGCCTCTCTTATTAATTCGATATCGGGGGTCCTATTTGAAGAGTTTATCAGACCTTGGATGCCTCAAAACACCAGTGAATTAACCTGCTGCAAAATAATGAAAGTTAGTACTTTTTTATGTTGATGTTCTCTTTGAATTTAATTGTTTGAATTTAATTTAATTTAATTACTGGAAATAGACCCGAACAACAATTACCTTTTACATTACGGTTTTTTTTTTATTTATACAGCGCCATCTCTTCCGAATGTTTGACACCCAGAATACTAAACATATTTTTGGACATACATTTTCAGGCTATTGCGTGTAAGGCAATTTATAGATTGCGTCTTATTAAATTAAACATATTAGATGACAAAATTACACTATGTGTTTTTTTTGGAAATGGGCTTTCAAAATAATGTTTTTGTAATACTCTTAACTTTTTGACTTACCTGATCTTTTTAAATCTTTCAGATTCTATGTGTTCTGGTGGGATTTTACTGTGCGGGTGTTGTATGGACAGCAAAAGAATTAGATCGCTTACAACATGTAGCATCTGGAGTGACTGGTGTAACAGCTGGAACACTTTTAGGACTATTTACACTTGGGATTGTATTTTCCAGAGCTAATTGTTCAGTAAGTTTTTCTCCCCTCCCCATTTATTTAATTAAAATTATGGGTTAACGCCATCTATAAACACACTGAAGAATTAAAGTTTACAGTCAACAATAGCAACAGTTAGTTTTGCCATCTGTGAATGAAAATTTGTACCAATATAGTAATTTATCTAAAAGTAGATGGCGGTGTTTTACCTTTTAATGTATTTTACAAATGTTTGTAGCTCTACGAAATACTGTTAACAGCGAAAGTACTGTTAAGTTATTAGGTCCTAGGTAGTTCGTAAAACACTTTCTAGTATGTTTTGTAATATTTTTTTTCTAATTAGATATAAAGGTGACATTTAGCCGTTCTTGTAGGTAATTTAGTCTGAATTTTCATCAAGTTTAATTAAGTATTCTAATGAGATGTAAATTTGGATGCAACAGGGCGCGCTGAGCGGCTGCCTGCTGAGTCTGTTGCTCTGCGGTTGGCTGCTGATCGGCGCCGACCACGCGCTGGCCACGGGAGCTTTGACCTTTCAGGGCAAGCCGCTGCTTACCACAGGTTGCGGTAAAGCGAATTTTACGCACATACTCGCAAATATCACAACAATTATTCCCAACGCAGCGTGAGTATCTAATTAAACGTTATTTATAGGCAGTTAACTGTGAATTATTCACGTTATAACGCACGTCCCTGTATCGCGTAATTAAAGTGCTCAAATTAACGAGTTTTTGTCAACGACATTCCGTTTTAAAGTTACGTTTTATTTATTGCGCTTTACGTGTAGTTTTTATGTGTAATAAAATATTGTTAACAATGCCTTAATGGTCAATTTCGTCCCTCCGAAGTTAAAAGTAAATTGTTGTGAAGTAATTGAGCTCCCTGAGTTTATAGTCGATTAATAACTTGCATAATTGTTCATCAAAATAAAAGATTTATTAAACTACGTTTTAAATAGCAGCCACTTTTATAGGGACTTAAGGTCTTCCAAGGAAATCAAATTAGGGGGGGACAAGATTACGAGTTTTTGATACCATCACACAAAAACAATTTGTATGACATTTATGCGATGTCTACTATTTTTCCACTATGATCTAAAAATACAAGAGCTGTAATTTTTCTAAAATACTACTATGTAATTTGTTCCAGAACTCAATTACCAACGAAACCGTTGCAGTCTCTATTTCGTATATCGTTCACGTATTGTCCATTTGCTGGTGCGATATCAGTTCTCCTTATCGGAGTACCAATGAGTTATTTGACTGGAAAATCGAAAACTGATTCTATGAACCCTGACGTCTTTTGTCCGCTCACACAGAGTTTTCTTCACAAGTCAATGTCAAGGAGCCCTTCAGAGTCAATGGAAATGAGAGCGCCGGACACACAAGAAGTTTATATGGCGTTAGACGAAGCTTTGAAACATTTAAAAGAAGTTATAGAAAGATAGTATTAAATTTTAACATTTTTTGAGTTTAAATTTACTTCATTACCTATAGATGTTTTTGGTATACAGACCTTTTGTTATGCAACGAGATGCGAAAGAGATTTTTTTTAGCTTTAACAGTAGCCGAGTTCCTCGTGGCCCCGTAACTTTGTAACGAATTTAAAACTAGTTTCGCTAAAATTCACAAAATGTGTCTGCAATTTTCTTCAGCTTTAATACGTAAACCAGCCTAATAGAGAATTTACTTAAAATACGGACAACTTATGACTAAAACATTTACTAAATGAAATTTAACAAGCAATATTTTTTTTTTCATTTCCGCTTCTATTTAATAGTACTTAACAAGTGCCGTATAATTAACGATTGATTTGACAACGACTCTACGTCGAAGTTCTCCTTTGCAATGCAAATTCTAATTGCAGAGTCTAGTTATGACCGCCAGATGGCGTTCCAAGAGGAACCGATCGACTGAATGTTCTCGTATGCTAAGTTAGAGTTCAAAGTTCTCTCTATCAGTTTACTCGATAGGAATTTAGTTCGTCTTACAGTAGTTTAAATAATACAAGCTACTAGAGGAAGTTTATTTTGAAGTACGTAGTTGCAAATACGCCAATTAAATAGTGGTTTTATAACTATTTATGAAAAAAATCACACAGCTTCTAAAATTCATAGGAAGCGTCTAAAGGCATTGAACTAGACAGCTCGAAATGAATTTGGATCATCAAATCCTGGTTTACCCACAAACTGCTTTCAGCTTTTTTTTATTTACGTCACAACTACCCAAATCTATACTAATATTATAAGGAGGAAAGATTTGTAATTTTGGATATATTCGATTCACGTAAAAACTACTGGACCAATTTCAAAATTTCTTTCGCCGTTAGAAAGGTAATTCATCTGTGAGTAATATAGACTATGTTTTTTATTATTTTTTTACGCAGGCGAAGACACGAGCAGCAGCTAGTAATTATTAAAATAACTAGTACTTTAACATTATAGTCTTTTTACTTCGTCGGAAATATGCAAACGGGTTTCGTGAGCTTAACATTCTCCAGACAAAGGAAGAATGTTAGCTAACATGCTAGATTTTTTAGAGATATTATAATTTTGTTTATATAAAAGGATATGATAATTTAAAAAACAATTTTTATCTCAAAGTAACATTACTTTTAAAGCAAATCTTAATTTTAAATTTGTAAGTTTAAGGGCCTGTCCCACCGGTGGTAGATAGAGGCCCTGATAGTGTAAATATGACGTCACATCAGATAAAATACAAAATTTCTGTCCCACCGATTTTAAATAGCGGATAACGCTGTGACGTTTTAAATGTCAATGTCATTTTTTTTACAAGCGCCATACAAAACTTTTCGATTCTGTCCCACGGGTTGCTGATA
>DVQG01000154.1:0-18583 GCA_018231605.1 Papilio ambrax
GCGCTATGCGCTATGCGCTATGCGCTATGCGCTATGCGCTATGCGCTATGCACTATATATACACTACATTCGAGTCTTACACATATAATATTTAAATATCATAACATTATTATATTCAATATATATGTATTTACAATAACATATTTAGTGATATTAATTTATATATTACACATAAACAAAAATAACATATTAAGTTACATACGATTTCGGACAAACAGATTATAATTTTATATACATAATTTGTGCGCACCGCACGGATGTCAAACGCATCTATTGAAAGAGTGCAAATCATGCGTCATCCGAGCTGTCACCGGCAGTCGTCGCACACCGCCATACGTTGATGCAACGTTCGCGCTTCACTCTCGTTCGCTACCTCACATTCTTTGTTTATGTTCAGTTTAAGTTTTAATTGTGTTCCGTATTTGTTTGCTCATGTGTGTTTGTATGTGAATAAACTGTTGATAAATTATATAGTGGTTATTACTTCGCCGCCCAGCGACGTTCACGCAGAATAACTTCTATATATCTTTACTCCCTGGAACTCAGTTACAAAGATTGAAACTAATTACAAGAGCAAACAACTAAAGATCTCCAGATCCCGACGTCATTAAAGTTCTTTGAGGTTCACATACACCGGAAGTAAGAACAAAACTATCTCTATTCCACGGACCTCAGTGACAACGATTGAAACAAATTACAATATAAATTAATTTAACAAGTTGCATGTAGATCTAGAACGCCATATGACTAAAACACTCAAGCCCTAAAAGGACGTCTTTTTATTGGAAGTTCTATAAAGTTTGGTGGACCTGGGGTAACACCGAAACTGTAAGTACTATCTACAGTTTTGGTACTATCTTTTGTCCCCTGAACTCATTATCAACAATGGAAACAAGATCTAGAAAAAGCACATAACGAACCTATAGGTTTCGACGTCAGTAAAATTCTTTGAGGTTCACATTCATTGGATGTAAGAACAAAGCTGCATGAAGTTCTGTGGGCTGGGGGTAGCATCGAAACTGTAAGTTCTCTCTACAGTTTTGATACTATCTTTACTCCCTGGAACTCAATGACATCGATTAAAAAGAATTACAAGAGCAAAAAACTGAAGATCTCCAGTTCCCGACGTCAGTGAAGTTATTTAGGATACACTTTCAGTGTAAGAATAAAGCTGTAAGTCTTCATTATAATACTTCTTTGGAACTAACATTAAACGAGACTATCGTTAAAGTCAACTGTGATTGGCTGATTTATATCTATATTATACTATAGTATTTTAATGTATTGTGATCTGTTATTACTAGCCTTTGCAGCCATAGTAAAATTTAAGTTGTGTTTTATTTAATGTCATTTTGTATTTAAAAATGATTGATGGATCCGGAAACAAGTGTTTTATACCCAGGATGTAGGATGTAGGTATCAAGGAATGAGAAATCATTTATGGTTGTGGCCAATGATTGCTAACAGTATGTTTATGTTTCTTATGTTCAATTTATAAATGAGAAACGAATGTATGATTTGATGTAAAGTGTGGTGATAAAGGTGTGAGTGTTAACATTAATAATATTCATTTCAATTCAAACTTTAAGTGCGACTAATAGTAAGTTAATCATTAAATTAAATTTTATTTCGCTTTTATTTAGTTTAAGGCTCAAACTAAAAAAACAGATCCCACGATTCAACGAGGTTCCTACTCGTCCAGGAGGTATAGCACAAAATTAAACAGATATATATACCTATTGTTCGCGGTAAGTTAGTATAACGAAAACCTATTAGGGAATGCTGGCTAGCGAGGTCAGCTCGCCGGGAGTTCAACTAGCACGTTTTATGTTTATAAAGAAGTCCCCATGTTATAAATTTAGCCGACACACTGTTTATGTACTGCCTCCCGGGAAGAATAACAATCGAATATTAAAAAAATAATTGAGGTCCGCATTGTGGAGCGAAACTCATCTAGGCTCACTGTTGATGTGAACGAAAGCAGTAATAAAAAAATAGCACTCACGGTCGTAAAAACACTCATAAAGCGCCGCTGTAAAATCTGATGGGTACAGACAATGAAGGCATGCATTAGTCATCTTGAAGTAAGAGGTCGGTTTCGATGCGGGCACACGTTCCTGAAGACTGATTTAATAACTACTTATTAGGATTTACTTTTAAACCATTCCTACCAAACATTTCTGCAATAGATTCCGCATATACTCACTTTGTAATAAAATCGTTAACGTTTACAATTTTAGGACGAATCCTAAAATTGTAAAGTATTCGAAAATACTTTAACTTCTTAATATGTATCTACATAACATTTGATACGTTTTTATGTTATGTAAATATTATACATATTAAGTTAGTACCTGTTACTGGTTCTGTTTACAAATTTATTAAACATGTTAATCAGCCCACATTTTTGTTTTCACAGCGTTTTATCGTATCGGCTCTAACAATGCGGACGCATAGCACAAGGCATTCTATTAGACACAACAAGAGCCCTACGTACATAGTACCTTGGCTTTGTTCATGTTACGGTTAAGGTAAAAGAATCTCGTCATAAACAGGCTCGTGTTTCACGGCATTCTTCGCTACACGCGTCCAACGTGACGTAATCCGCTAGCTATGTATTGCCTTTCATCGCTCAGTATTATTACATGTAAATTCCTTGAAACGGTTCAACAAGTTAAAGAATGCTGTTTTAGAGTCGTAGAGCTTTTTATTGTTAATTGCGCATTAGTTTCTAAAACATGCAATACTGGACTAACTTAGAATAGATAAAGATGCGAAATGATCTGACAGCTTGATTATTGAACTATTGTCAATAATTCAGATACGTTATAGAATGTTTACAATTTAAGATCCTTTAGCAAAAAGGTAGGATCTTCTTAAAAGCCTTTGAAATTAAACTTCATCGAAAACAACGGATTGTATTTTGAATACTTAAGTATTTACTAAGTTCGAATTCCCATTTCACAAATTACTTCGTGACTTATTTTCCATAGATAGTTTAAACCGTGGCTTAGTGTTGGATTCGTTGAGAAAGGGCGACGGTCCTTTGGTTAATGTATTCAGGCAATTTCGGCGAAGCGAGCGCCCGAGGCGACGCCCGGGAGACGACGGCACCCGACTGTCTAGCCACCAGATTAAATTTGTACCCTCCTGTTTTTCTTTACATTTTGAAGCTTTCATCTTGTCCTTCATGTGACGTCACAGAAATCCTATAATAAGACCAGAGAGTCTTTAAGAATTTGAAAAGCAATTCGATTGAAATGTATTTCCTTTAGCGAAAGAAGGAAAATATGTTAGGGACCAATACCATAAACCTCTGTTGTTCCCATGAAGCTCTTCACTTAAGACTATTTCCTCTTGCCCTTTTAAAAAAATTAATAACTAATATTATCACAGCCATTGTTCTTACTTTGCTTTAAAATGTCATTACAGATTTTACTTTTGTGTTCTTTTGGTTGTAGATGTTTCTCGTTACATTACTACTTAGTAATTTAATAAAAATACAACTGTGTTTGTGTTAACTAACAGAAATAATGTTAATTTTATACTGCCTATAAAAGATTTCAGCCGAGCCATAAAGTTTGCAAATAGTGACATAAGTTTGATAGGAAGCGAGCTCAGCCGGCACTTGGCATGGCTGAGAGGGTTCTTGGCGTAGGCAGTTCACAAGGGACGGTCTCACTCCGGTGCCTTGGACGGTTGCCCGATGGACTTTAGATAACGCCCGCCGTATTGCGACGCGGGTATACTTTGTGCAGCTTTTATGCTGACTCTACACTAAGCCTGGTTACTTCTTAGATTGGAAGAAAATGTCTAAATAGAATTTGTCTCCCAATATAAGTACCGTTTCTTAGTTTGTTTTCTTGGTGTAGATTTTTGTGTGTGAGCACATATTGCATGTTAACCATAGTGATCTAGTTTCTTTACTTTTTGGAAAAACCGTAGACAAACTCTACGTCTTTATTGCATGTTTGTATATTACATATGTGTCGTCTACGTATTTTTTTTGCAACAGTCACGACAACCCATAAACATTTTTTATTATATTTGTTCGTTTTATAGAGTTATGGTCTAGCCAGGTTCATAATCCCATTGTAGTGTCATATTGTTAGTATCTGACGACATAAAATAGTATATTCTAGTTTCTTTAGCGCTTATTGTCCGATTTACGAGCTCATGTAAATTTCTCTCCAGTTTTGCATCCCTCATCGCTATACCTGGCTCATTTGAATTACCGTTTAATATGTCGGATAATTGATAGCCCGGGGCACACAGGATTTCGACCGTTATTCCAGTCTTATTACCACAAGTTTTTACCTAATTTCCTAATAACAGTTTCTAAATATGTGACTTTATAAATCTTGTTTTTTTTACCGTAAATTCTAAATTTAGCTTTCTGTTAAACTACTTTACATTGTCTAGATTAGTATCCTGTTCGTAATTCAGTGAACTGGGAAAACTGACTGCAACGGAAATTTGTCGGCGCCGGTGCTCTGCGCAGTAGCGGTCTTTATAATTGCTTTATTTTTCTCGTTGACACGATAAATTGTCTTTTGATTTATTTAACTTGGAGGCATGATAACTGAGCATGTTTATGTTTTGTTTGTGTCTTTCATTATTTTCATTGCAGGAAAATAGATAATTTGCCATTTGAATTTGAGACATTACAATGTATCAGGTTATAAAACATTTTCGCTTTTATGTAAGTGAAGCCTCGTATCAAACGTTGACGGGCGCCGTATCCCTCGACTCAGGGATCATACGGGTGCGACAGGGACGGGTTATAGGGAACGGTCTAAGATTACGTTTTATTATTGCCGTGGAAAAGGGAGCGCGGTCGTTTGCCTGCGGTTCGATCCCGGGACGTAACAGGACTGTAACTAATGTCCAGCTCTAACTCGACTCTAGAAAGAAATGGTGGACTTAACTCGACAAATGGCACGCTCTGATATGTAAAGCGATTTAATGTACACTACATTCTTTAGATGGTCCGCGTTTTCGATTTATTTCCTTCAATAATATTTTTATCAACCAATTCGTTCTGCAGGGATATTGGATATATTCTGCATGCTATATGAATCGATGTTTTTTTTACGATTGAGTTTCTTTTTTTACTTGAGAAAAAGTCGTGGAATGTATAAAGTGGTTATTGATGTGGCGTCCAGCCAGTTGTATGGTCGATTTCTAGCGATTTGTCAATGTCTTCCCCGTCGGGACATGCTCGAGTTTGCGCCTTGCCAGTCATTTGCGGATCCCTTTTTTTAATTTACGACTTTATTACACTTTTTATCGTTGTTCCATTTGTACGTTTCTTATATTAACGTTGATGTTCAGTGTTACGAATGAATTGGTAATGTTTTTTATTCCATATAGATGAATACATAGCCCAGTGTGAGTAGAAAGAAAATTGATGGTATTAAGTCTTACTGAAGCTGCTATGTTTCTTTGGGTTTTATATTCCAAATTGCACAATGTATTACGCGTATTTATAATATTCTTTAGCGTTAAAATCCTGAAATCTTTGATTTAACCTACAGTAAAACAGATTATTCTATTGTCCAATGTTTTTTCATTGTTAACATTTTCAAGTTATGCTAAGGTTCGAAGTTCCAGCTAAAATACAAATGTCTATGATCCATCAGTGTCAGCTTTTTCTTCGCTACTTCGTTTTAAAAATGCATGTTCCGGATACTCGAGCGCTCTAAGAAAAGGGACTGTAACAACGCAAACGTTACATCAACGTAAACTTTACTCCGATTTACATTTTAAGAGATTATTCATATATTACGTTTTGTAACTAACACGAAAAAGGCGTTAAACAATGAACTGTAACACTGTATTGGTATTTTAAATGCGATTAGGTTTTTTGTATAATTTTCGATGTGTTATGTTAAATATTTGAAACTTACATATAAAAATATTATCTCATGATAGGGTTTATTCAAGAGTAGGGGCTTAAATATTCCACGGACGAAACAAATTGAGGATGGTTCGTATATTTAAGTTATGATTTATAACGAAATTATGTTTCAATAATGAAATGTCCATTCAATTGTTATAAAACAATACATTTATTTTTAATACGTTAATGTATTTACTAACCTAAAAACACTTCATATAGGAGATCCTCAATCAAAACTGTTAGTTATGTTTTTATCAATTCTGTCTATCTCAATATAACTGGAATCCTAATGACATTAAAATAACCGTTAAAATTATCACTCGCATTAAAAGCTAGTAGTAAAAAGACGTTCCGATAAAATTGTTGGAGTAAATTGTGTGCGACAAACGAGCTATCGGTCGCGGCGGAGATGCCCGATAACGCACACTGTTTCTTGCTAATCGACCTCTAGATAAGGCACGTTTTATTTTCTCAATCGAACTTTTAACAGACTATCTGAATACCCTGAAATGTAGCGCAAGGGAAATTCGTCCTTGTTATGTAATAGTTCGAGGTCAAATTGGTTTGAATGTGTGAAGTGCTCGGTCGATTGTGCGTGAAGGATTTTTTGTTAGGTCGAAATGTATTAGAAGCGTTGCACGGCGGTGGTTTTGGGTGCACAGCTGCACAACATCCGTCGCGTCGTTGTGTGCGTACACAAGTGCGTTTTTGTGCTATATACTTGTGTATCGACTTCTGAATAATGTAACGGGTATTGTGCTAAGCTAATGGTATTTGCTTGTTTGAAGATGAGGGTTGCTCGAACTTTTTAAGTTGTTCACTCGATGAAATATCGTTTACGAAAATAGGTTCCAACTGCTCAATTCGAAGTTTGGAATACATAGACAAGCGGAAATTGACTTTACATTTTTATGAGTAAAGACGTGCGGGTGTAGCCGATTTACAAGTGGAATAGAGTAGCTTCCAGGGTCATTAAATCTGTACTAGAAGCAATAACAACATGTGATTATTATGAAATATCCAATATTTCTAGCAATTGTCTTAAAACAATTCAATATGATTACTAGTCTTGTCCACATTATCGAAATCTCGGTCTACGCAACGTAATGTATAATTTCTCATATAAACATTCAATAGCTAAATATTATTTATACATTCCATCAACCTTAGTCCATCTTCAGTCACTTTGTCTGATATATGATCTTTGTCTATAAAATAATATATTTTTGTATTATATAACGTTTCTGTTTCGTTATTAGGGAAACGTCTGCTCTTTATTAATGTGAATAAAGAAAAATTAAGTGTTGTTTTTGTCATAAAGGTGAGTGAGCCGTGAGTCGCTCGTAACTGTTGATAATTTGACTTTAATTACTTTCTCTGTGGCCCGGGATAATAAAAATGGAATCGATTCACTACGACCCGCTGACTCTAAACGAGTAATCTCTTTAGAAATGTCATTAAATGTTTAAATTGATGAGTAATTAACTAGTAATCAGTAAGTTGGATAAATTGTTTTTTTTTCGTAAATTTTAAAATTCAGTTTAAAGGAGTTAAAAGTCTAACACAGAATTCGAGCTTAGGGTTTTAAATTTCAAATTTTACTGCGCGATTGAAAATTTTGCTACACAAAAAAAACGTTTATGTATCTGTGTGTATAACTGGATATAAACTCACAAAATAAAAATTAAAGCAAGATTATTTTTTCGTACAATTTTTAATTAATATCGTCTTTTGACATGACAGTTTATCATATACCAAAACCGCTTAATTAACGCAGCTCACGGGTTTTAGGAAAATTCTGTACATCGTACCGTAGGGAAACAACGCAGCAAGGGGTGGCCGGGGGCGGAATCTTGGCCCCTCAGTAAATAATTACCGCGCCTGTCGTAGGGGCGCATCGCTATAGCTGGCTTCGGCTTGGCTTCGCTCCTTTGATTTCGCGGTTTGGCCATTTCTTGTCACTTTTCTTTTGTTTTCTTCTAACAATCAATAACTTTAGCTCTTACATCTTACGTGATATTTGTATAAGATCTGTGGCGAAATTGGAAAATAGAAATTGATAAAGTAAACATTGGTCTTAGGCTAAATATTAAAGTATGAAACATTGCTTATCTTCTAAATGCTGCCTCCAACATAGATAAAGGCGAATTTGCTTATTAAGGCTAATTTAATCTATTGGTTACTGTTTAGAATTATATATCAGAATGATTCTCTATAATTATTAACTTTACGATAATAAGCATTTGATTGCAGACCCGCAACCATAATTCCCGTAATCAGACTGGTTTATCTCTTATATTGTCTCTAATTATATTCCTCAAAATACACGTGGACGGTCTCGATTACGTTAATCAAAGCTCTTGCAACAATGATCACCATACACGAACTGCTTCACGTGATGCGCCTGCATTTTTTGACCTACCTCCCAAAAGAAGGAGGTACTAAATTAGTCTGTATGTTTTTTTTTAAAGCGGCGATTGCAAACTGCGGTCCAAGGCGAACGTCAACTGCTGATTGTGAACGACGAACACTTCAATCTTTCGATATCGAATACTAGAAACCGTGTATGGCGGCTTTAAATAAATCTAGTGAGCTCTTCTTAATTTTTGTGGTCGGTATGATATTGAGATACCGAGCCAATGCGCACTACGTGACCGACATTTTAATTTCCTTCATATTTATTGATCTACGCTGCTTTTTTTTCCAATTTTGCTACATTGGAAAATAAAATTTAGGAATAACGTTAATAAGTACTCTTCATTTTAGTTGCTACTATCGCCATCTGTAATTTACCGACGTTAACTAGCTTATTCCAGCCTGGACGTAGGTTTCAGCAATACCTAAGTTTGTACATATTTAATTGAATTGAGTCACATGAAAGGGACTTTTTAATTTCGCATGTTTTGTTACAAGATTAACCATCCACAAATCGTTAGAAGCGACACGACAGTCCTTTTTATTGTAAGTTATGTATACAGTACTTATCTTCATATATTTATTTCAACAATGTATATAATATGTTGTTTCTCAAGTTTATGCGCCAATTTCACGACGTTCAGCCATCTTGAGAAAATGGTATGTGACGTCATCGCACTATAAATTGCACGTCTACAAATAACTTGTGCTTTACGTGCGGAAAGGTTCAACTTTGTAGGTCAACGAGGGTTTTCTCAAGTGCCCCGAGAGACGGCACATGTAGGCCTGTAAAGTTGTATGTATGTCGCGTGTATAGCACGTCGTGTCCAGCACTAATGTATGTTTGAGAATATGATGGGGTGGAGGATGCATATTGCATCCAGCTCCGTGTACCTTTGACAGATGATCTGAATAATTCCAGTTTGATCTTGAATGTGGTTCATTATCTTTTTGTATTTACTTGTTATTCAGTGTCAAGAAACCTAAACTAAAACATCTATTTTTATACCATGGTTATGGCTTTCGGAGAAAACTGGATTATTTGTTAAAATGGACCGTCAGACAATTTTTCATATTGTATTTTACGTAATATTTCCTCATGTAACATGTTTTCATGTAATGTAGCAATTTATATAAATGTACCTGAAATAAAACAGAAAAAATGCTTTCAAACTTATCAACTCGGATCTCGGATATTGGAAGTCGGCACCCAGGGGACGATCCTGGAACACGCAATTTTCTTAAACCAACCTCACTAAATTGACTTGAGAAATAACCCGCGGTGTAACCTAATTTATGTTTTCTAAGTTATATAAAGTAACGCAATTGGCACTATCGATTGATCGAATTTCTCAAAGATACTAACATCCGAAATAAGATTCATTCTTTGTTTACCAACAAAAATCTTGAAATCACATAACAATCCAAATTAGGTAAAGATGTTATAGGCATGAATGGAACCCGATGATGGTTAGTAATATTTGGTAAGCTTTATTATTACCTAGGAGAAGTATTGTATTGAACCTTTGTGTACGAAAAAAGGCATAGACAAGCCCACCGCTGCCTCGGTTATAATTTTGCGTATTTCAAATATCCCTTGGCCGACACGGTCTGCGTGTCCTGTAATTTTGTTAATGGCTTGCGGGGGCGCTCCGGCGCATATTCGCCGGAGATAAACGTGATAACGGAGACGATTGCCGGGACGCGGTATTCAGACTCCGTGCTCTCGCTGCCTTTAAGCCGAAGGGAGGTAAGGGAGAAATTCCCTTTGCGATCGTGCCCACTCCTGCACACCCTCCCCATGCGTGGGCGTTTATGTTACGCTCGACTTGTCGCGACTCGTACCTCAATACTAACTAAATTCGGTTTTGTTTTCGTTTCAATTACCGGGTTATGTACAGTGTACACATGCCTACGGCGGCGTGCCTACCGAGTGTTTACATACCTCATTTTATGTTTTTATTCATTTATAGTAAAGTACACATTAATATATTTGCAGTACTAACTTATCAGGTTGTACACTTTTACTTACAAGAAAATAGAAGATGTTATTGTATTGCAATGCATATAATATGTTGAATTTCCTTAACTAAGTACTTGTACAGTTATGTTATAACGGAGCTCCTACAAAGCGACCTGCACAAAATCATCGTGTCACCGCAACACCTCTCCGCCGACCACATCAAAGTCTTCCTCTACCAGATATTAAGAGGTGAGTACAAACCTCCTATACGTTATGCCTCCCCTAACATACGCCCAATGTCAGCTTTCCTACTTGTTACATTAATCAACCGCTTTGGTGAACGTCCTCGAAGCTTAACGTTACGAAATATTTTACAAATGGTTCCTTTTGCCTTAGACTTGCACGTAGTAATTTTAATATTACCTAGAATTTTTTAATGTTTATATTTTTCTTGTGTTTAATTAGTTGTATAGAGATTTCGATAAGCTGATTGGTTTTGTTGCTGTATTTACCGTGCGTAATGTATTCAATACAATATTTTTTTGTTATTTTTATTTGATTTTATCCTTCTTATAAAATTGCCTGTTATTTAAAATGTTTTAGTAAAAATTTTATTCATATTAACGTAAGCTTGAAAGAGATAAACGTTTTATTAACCCATATAAAGTGTCGTCTCCAAATTATCGCATACTCGTAGGTTACGCGTCGTTTGACTCATCAAACTGTCTTAATCTTTGTTTTGGAGCGTACTGCGGATATAAAAACATTGGCGAAAGTTTCATATCGGAGATGTAGTTATACGTTATTGTTCTCTCGGAACTCGCTTTTATGATATGGAGGCGATTTAATGGTCAAACTAATGGATAGTACGGGAAGTTACTTAATGCGCTCCTCCCTTATGCTCTCGGGAGAAGTTTTTCCATCACATCCACTATAGCTGGCTTAAATGAGACTTTTATTGAGTTATACACGTGAATACTACTTAATAGTTGTTCGATTAGATAGGCTATATATAAATCCTGGTTTTTAGACTAACTATAAAGTAGTGGTAGTAGAAGTAAATTTCCGTAAATCAGACAAGAAATTTTACTTATGAATATTTACCAAACGTCTATTTTTTTTTAAAATAAAACGTCGTTTACAAATACACTGAGACAATCGACGTGCTTTTAATTTGCATGCTAAATGATACTTGATTTTTTTTTACATAAAATAGGTACGACTTTTAAGAAGTAGAGTTAGGTAGGTACGTGGCCGCGGCTAAGACTTTTAGTGTAAAACCGGGCGGTGTTTGGGCACATAAAAAAACGCTCTTTAAACCATGTTCCACTTTAGCTTATAAGGCTGCGCAGTAAATCAATTAAAATTTCAAAGACTTTTTTTGGAAGGGTGGCTAAAACTTTCTTTCAAATCTTTTGAGTTGTTTGAGTCGTTAGCTATATTGTGTACGTTGTATACGTATGTTATGTAGACATTTTCGTATTCATTAAAATATTGAGTACTATTTAATCCTTCAAAGGCTATATTGACAAATGACGGTGAAGTAACATGACGTATGGAAGCCGACTTCTATAAAATTCAGTTTTTGTTGTAAGGTTTTACTACGATTATGTTAGTATGCGATTCGTGACAGAAACTATACAATGTATTCAAACATTTTTTTTACTGCAAATGAATGGAATCACCTCCTGGCAAACGGAATCATCTCAATTCCGCGTTATTAATTCTTGCAATTAATCCCGCCTCCCGCCGCCCGCATTGCCGCCCGCCGCCGAGAGATTTCCCGGGAGTGGAACGTGCTAAGGGAATCTAGAAAAATGTGATCGTTAAGCTTCCAGCGCTCGGCGCATTTAATTAAAAACTTTATAGAAGTAGCGGCTCGACGACCCGGCCTCGGGACTTAGAACTCAAATTACTTCAAAATATAACACCACCACCGACACCGACCCAGAAAGGCGCAGTTTTAACGCACGCCGACAGCTTTTATTCCACCTCTACATCGCTCACGCTCACGAAAAATATAGAAGTTGCTTTTAAAATATTTGCTGACTAGAACTGTAGTGAAATATACTGGCCATTCCTTTTTTCGTATTTAAATATACTTTTTTGTGAATTACGAAAAATTAAAATGGCTACGCCATTGCTGTAAATATTCGAGTAAACTTACAGTATTGTGAAGCATTTTTCTAATTGTTCTTATAAAAATTTTTTCGTGTCGCCGGTTGCAATGTTATTCTGCCGACGGCCAGACAGTTTAACGTTTAGAAATACGTGTCTTTTCAGGCAGTTGTAATTTGCTTGAAACTGACCAATTCAAGCGAGTCAATGAACCTAGTCGTAAGATGCGTCTAGACAGCCTTTGAGTTCCATTCTGCCGTATAGATTGCATCCCGAATATGTAGAGTCGGCCCTGGTAGTTTAGACGTTGACAAGTATGCTAATGGCGACTCAGTCGTATACACTGTGGACCGCTGAACGGTCAGCTACGGGTAAAGGTACCTAGATACCAGGGATGCTATTGCTTCGCATCTTATTAATACGAGGACACTGAGGATAATCGCTGGCTTGCAGATTTTCTAGGTTTGAAAGGCGCCGGAATTCAATCTTACAAAGAAGTAAAACCTTTTTTTTTTAAATATCGTTTATTTGGTATGGTAAGATTTACTCCTCTTTAAGTTGAAGATTGGCAACGGATTTCAATTTATTAACTCAATAGTGTTCCTAGAAAATGCCAATGCATTTCAAACAACTATAAAACAATGTATTGTTCCTTACATTACAGTATTCAGCATCGACAATACTCATATTTCAAAAGAACACGAGCGCTTTTATTAAGAGCATAAATCCAGCGGCGCGTTTGAAACCAATACTATTTTAAAATTCTTTGTAAATGAACTACGTTAATTAATATTGCCTGTAGGAAGCGACGAAATAGAATCGTGTGTTGGGATCCGACTAACGAACGAAATTATGGAAATGCGCCGCCTGACCGGACCCGTAGCTCTGCATTTCTCTTTGCTATCACATCCTCGCGCAAACCAAACAGGAGGCGTTTAGAGGTTCATACCATGTTCACAGTTAAATCAATGATTGAAATAAATTAATCACTATAATATTTAATTCTCCAATTACAAAATTGAATTACAAAATTACAAAGAGTCAAATTACAAAACTAGCAAAATATAAACTATCTGCATCTATGTTTAAGAATCTTAAGATACTACAAAAACATATTTGACAAGTTATAAAACGTTTTAATACGTCACATTTTGAGAGCTCCTGTACGTGATAGGTGGTCGACGTGCGTAATCTACGTGCACATGTTCCCTAAATCCTAGCACGTCAGTTACTCCAGCCACATATATCATTGTAGGACAGTATTACCTATTTCCACAGACACCAGACGTGTTAGACATCCATCTTGGAGCACGGCTTATCGGAGATTTCTCAACGCGCAATTTCCTTCGCCTGTACATGACTTATTCAATACTATGGAGCACGCATTATCTCTTTTGAAGTAATAAATTCACTGTCAATTCTATTAACGTGTATAAGACTACGACGTATTCGGATTTCATAGCTTTTAATTTTAAAGATACCTTTATTTTATGTATTTAATTGCTTGTTTTCTGTTTTAAAGCATTTAAGCTGCCAAGTTTTATGTACTTTTAGGTTATCTTTGTACTTTTAGTACTTGTACTTTCTGTTTAGTACTCTATTTCTGTTTAGTCGCAAATCAATAATATTTACTTTTATATTAATGCCCAAAGTGCCTAGGGTTAAATAAATTTCTAATTTATTTCGACATTTTTTGTATTGACGCAGAATGACTACTCAGTGCTTTTCTTTGGTACTCTATAACTCTAATGGTTTGTGGTCATGTTTTATGCTATGCATGCATGGGCGTAAAGTAGTACCATTACCCACCGGAGCTTGATGCGGGTGTGAGCAAACTGATTCACTGTTATTACAAGCCTTATGAGCTTGAACACTTGATAACGCGATCTGATAAATTATTATACTGATTTGAGAGCATGTTTTTCGACAGAAATGACTAATAAAATAAATCATTGCCTGCTTATGGGTACTAGAGTAGTATTTATCTGTATTGTATACATGTAATATAATGTATTCAATTATTATTCCTATTTGTGATACAATAAACAAATATTCACAGAGGAATTCAGTAATGAATGAGTTGTTTTTATACGCCGCTTTAAAGTAAAATTAGAATTATTCTTACTTTTTATATCCCGCTTTAAAAGTGAAAAACCCTCATTGTTTTTCAACGGAAACCCTATAATTAAAGTGGCTGTTACATCGAGTGAACTGAATGTAGGTATCGGATCGTTGTCCTTGCGGTGATAGGAGCCGGGACGTCGCGGTCTGCCGCGCGGCCATCGACCTCACCTCACAAACTAATGCACCCGATGCACGATAATCACGATATACTGTTAATTCTGCTGTCCTGGTACTTTTATTGTACCATCAACCTTTGTGATCCTAACGGTACAGTTTCTAAATCAAAAACTCTTTTCCCGACGTCTGTTACCTTGGTACTTATATTAAGCGACAAATATCTTTATTTTATTTCTGTCAATTTTTAAGGATTTTCTATTTAATAAAGTTAATTAAATTAGTTTTATTGACTGATCTATTCAGTTGTTTTGATACTTAGATATTTGTTATCTCGATTGTTATGCACTGAGTGCTGTTTTACTTAATTTTTCGGACGAGACATCTATGTAGGTATTAGAAGTCAGTGTTTACAGTTCAGCTGTAGAGCGTCATAGATGCGGGGAAAAGCCACCTTTAACATTGTTTTTATTTGAATACCTTTCTTTGTCGGGATTCGCGTAGGTGAAAACTGATGTTCATCCGTTGGGAAATTATATCCGACACGAGGCAACGAGCTGTCGTTAATTTGTTTTGACGTATAAACCGCTAGGAGGCGCCACCGCTCGTCTACACTGTCTCAGTACATTCGCGTACCTGTCAAATCTGTAACTTGATTGCGTTTTATCATCTTTTCAAGCGTTTTAACTACTTTTGTTTTAATAATCTAGGATAGAGATGCGCTTTAAGAACGTAAGTAAATAATAACTCGAAAGTTCCATATATTCTTGCAGAATTTTTTAAAAGTTCATTCTTCAGTAAAGATTGTTTTTTTTTTTGGCTGGTTATAAGTAAAAAAATATTTTTATCTGTAGGTTTAAACGTAACAAGATTATATTGAAACGTGTACATTTGTAGTTTGTATTATATCTTTTTAGCTTATCCTTGCGTAAAGGAAGTGAAATAGCGTTCTCACGGGTATTTCTAACTCGGAGAACGTATTCGGCTTTGCGGCTTGCACCGTCTGGTTACAAGTCCGCTGTTTAGAACTAATGCTAGGTAAAGTATTCAACAACAGTCTATTTTGCACGGTAGCTAACTTTTATAATTTAAATTAATTCTACGTACGTGAAAGTCTTTGGTTTTCTAGAAGATACTAAAGTAAGCAATGTATTCTATAGTTTATAAAGATTTTACTCTAAGTATTAGGGAGTAGAAATGTCCTCTATTAAAGTAGTGGAAGTCTAGAAAACAAATTTCTGAGGCCGGTTAAAACTCATACCCGTTTTCGTTAGAAATATAAAATCCTTCCTATTTCAAAATTCGTATTAAATTGTAATAACATTATCTCACCTCGGCACGAACTTATTCTCACTTTATTGCAATGCCAGCTTTTTGTGACAATCTCTCGAGACCAGAGCTGTGCTGCGTCGCGTCTCTAACGAGCAAAATTCTCGCCCCTGTCATCTACTATTTATGACAACGAAATCTGGCGCACTGTTAGGAAACCGTTTCATATATCCGAGAAGTGGGGCGGCGGTCCGCAGATATTTATGTTGTAAATTGATGCAGACCTTCGTCGAGGAAATCTTCAGTCGATATCCCGTTGAAAATGGACAAAACTAGATTTTTTAGGAAGTACATTTATAATATCTTAGATTAGATTTGGGCAGTTTAAAGCTGTGTTATCTTCAATTCTAAGTTGTTTGGGAATTTTATTGTTGCAGGGGTAAAAGGTTTTATTCGATACCAACAGTCTAGTGTTGTTATACTTTACGGAAATACCCTTGATTGAAAAGCAGTGCAATTTTACCATACTTAGTGATTGCGACTTCTAGTTTTTAACGAAAGACTATGTTATAAATAATAAAAATAGTATTTACATTATTTAATTAATAGATTTCTGTCTAGGAATAACATGTATGTTGCAGTTAAATATATTTCCAGATATTAAAAACAATCGCATGTTATCTACGTGGTTGTTTCAAGAAATGTTGACAATAGAAGCCTTTTATATTGCTCGCGTTAAAGATTGTGTTACATTGCATCTTATGAAAATCATACAAACATTGGTCATTTTATATCTTAAGTACGTTTAATAAGTATGTTAATAGAGTTTATGTTTGTTCTCCAGGTCTAAAGTATCTGCACTCGGCCCGTATCCTGCACCGCGATATCAAACCCGGCAATCTTCTAGTGAACAGCAACTGTGTACTCAAGATATGCGACTTCGGTCTCGCGCGAGTCGAGGAGCCCGATGTTACGAAGAATATGACGCAAGAAGTTGTCACGCAGTATTATAGGTATGCTATTAAAATATCTTTTGTTTGGTCAAGGAATGACAATTAAGTTTGTACAAAAGATTTGAGATTGTTTAGTTGGATATTGCTAATTGTGGTTTTTCTGAAATGTGTGTCCGTAACCGAAAGCGATTGAGTCTGAAGTGTTTGTATTAGTTTTAGGCAATATGTTGGACTTTCCATTATTGCTTTAATGCAAGTTTTAAAAATAGCGGACAAACATTTTACGCAATATGCCTTATTTCAAAACAGACTATCTTGTCAATTTTGCGAGTTTCGATTACGAATATTATTTTGCCATTTAAGTACTTTGAAACGTAGAAATAGGTTTTCTTATATTAGGTTAATGTTCCAATTCACTATTCAGCTTGGTTTGGATTGCGCATTTGAATATTTTGCTCGAGAGAAAGCCAATCTTATATAGAGGGTTTAAATGAACATCGAGTTTGATTGCAGTCTATTCGCTTCTCTAAAATGTTTTTGTTCTCAATCCTAAGCTTAGCATGAATGTGAGATCTAAAAAGCCAAAGTTAATGCATATACAAAAAATAGTTTAATTTTTATTTCTTTACAATTATAGTGTCCGAAATGTCCTCTGATATACTCTAAACATGTATTTACATGAACATACAAGAATTATGTCGAAATAACATAAAAGTATATGCTATGTGTACCCATAACCGGGTTTATTGCATTGCCCGTTAAATAACGCTCATACATTACATGTCAGGCAATTTATACAACGCACGTCCGTACATAAGTAAAGTATATAAATGTATATACGCATACATAGGAGCAGTTGGAAAGTTCTCGTCTTTGCCTCGCTCCGCAGACGGGCTCCATATAGCCGGGATATTAAACTTTACGCCGCAATTTGATGCCAACTGAACCTACGCATATATCACTTGGAATCTCACTTTATCGTTTGAAAAAAGAAGTATTCTCACTTCGTAATTCCAACTTGCGATAAGAGAGAATTACAGTTTAAGATTCTTATTTAAACTATAACAAGTAAATATGCATTTGTTCTGAATATGTGGAAGGTTGGTTTAGCGATTAGCTTTTGTTAGTAATTGGATTCTTCATGATTTACCAAGATACAGGCATATTTCTGCAGAATGCCATTTTCAATTACCTCGATTTGAATGAAAATTGTTATCTTTGTTTATTTTTCGAAGATAATGATTACAACATTTTATCCAGAGAAAACCCATGGTTGAAGGAGAAAGGAAAAGTCCAATATGTTGCATAAAATCAATTAGCCATTCGACTCACGTACTGCTGATCTTGTATTCCAAATAAATGGTGAATCGAAGGCTGTGGGAGGTGCGGGCTGTGAAAGAACGATACGACCTCTGTGAAGTCCGCGCTCGCAACCAGGCCACGGCTGCCTTTGTTATACAAAACCCAAAAAATTGCTAACTCAAGTGTACACTTCGATACATAAATGGCAGCCATCTTTTATCGGTTTTCAAAGTCTACTTATATTTTTATGTTGGAAAGCCAATGTGTATATGACGCTAAATTGTACCAAACTTTTTTAAAGTATACTTTATTATAATACTATAAAAACATACCTGTAAAGATTTTTTTATTGCAATGTGATTTAGTGGCGAAATTTAATCATTAAAAAGTGTATTTTTTAAAATTCCCTCTCTTAGTTCTAAA
>DVQG01000155.1:0-18536 GCA_018231605.1 Papilio ambrax
TCAATTATTTTACTGGTTCAATTTATATTCGTATTCATGTATAGTCGGAGCTATATTAATTCTATTCATTTGTCCCTCAATCAATCACACCGAGGCTGCCCGTTAGGCCGTCAGCGGCCGCTCCACGTACAGACTGAACATTAAATTCGTCACGAACCTAATGAAGTATTCCGTAATATTAAAAGATGACTTAACATAAAAGACGGGAACATTTCTTATAACTCCCTCGTAACCCTGTCAGAAGTTAATCTTAACACATAATATTAACTGTATTTTGTGTCATTGAAGTAATTCAACTTTAATTTAGTTTTAGATTTTCGTTACTGTTTATTGAAAGAACTAAGTTAACGAAATGTACTCACGACAAAACTGATTTTCGAATTTGCCATCGGAAAGCAAATATTAAAAGTTACATATTTGTTAACGCACATTCTATTAAAATTGCTTTTATTGAAAATTTCTAGGCACAAACAGCAAGCAATAAACAATTAAATTATGATACAGTTTGCAAAACGTATTTTTAGAAATGCATATTGATTATTTTTCCATTAATCATATCCTGAAAAAAAAAATGCTTTACAGTACTATTAATAAAACAATTCATTTTTTTCTCAAAATATGTGCAAACGTGAAAAAAACATTACAGTATTATAAACTACACAGACATGTGGAGCAGCTTTGGTCAATGTTTGCAAAAGCCTCATTGAGGTTACAACTTGAATTTATTTCATTATCATCGCCATTTATTGGCCGGCGACACTAACGAACCGCAATCACCGCGGTGCAGTAGTTAGACCTTTACATCAAATATTTACTCTACCCACAAACATAAAAGCGTTCTCCTGACAACAGGATAGGTAGAAGTTACAAATTCCTTCGTGTTATTTCCCTGAGTCATGTCCAGGTTATGACGTAAGATTCTTTTCCTATTTTTTTGAGACAATCATCTTATTGATGTGGTTCATGTTTAAACTCAATTAATAAGAAAATAATAACAGAGATGATTAACAACTTTTTATTGAATTATTTATTGTTCTTTTATTTCATCTTTGGTTGACTGTGCCTCGATCATTGGTTCTGATTTTTTGTGGCCCTTTATGCCTACTTTTACTTTTGTATCATACATTTTTCTACTCTTAGACCATTTAGTTAAGACGATGTAACATTGAGAATGAAACAATTGATTTCCTTCAACCTTCCATTATTTTGCTTGCAAGTGAACAGTAGTAAGAGAATAAAGACTGCATAATAATAATAACAGTTACCAAAGTTAGAGACATTTTAGCTTATAGCGAGGAGAATGTGGAGTCTCTTCTAATAAATCAGTTTGGATAACAAGGCGAGGTGGTTCATAAGATGAGATTAGACTTTTCAAGAACATTGTTATCATGGCAAGCGCACGTTAACTCCATTTGATGTATTTTCACAGGTCCGTGCAATGCTAATCCGATACAACGAATTGTTCAATATTTACGGATTGAATTTATCTAAACAGGTTATGTTATTTATTTGAACCATTCGAAACAGGTTGCCGCTGTTATCGCTATCGGGAATATGCGTCCATGAACGTAATTTGTATTGACTATCCTCTTTAAATCGGAATAAACCTATTTGTTTCAACTCTGCACAGCCATTAAGCAAGGATGTAATAAAATTTTATTGTCGGTTTTATGTTTTTTTGCAACATTTGCATTTCAATTTTCTATACCATTTATTGGAAATCAAAATTGCTATTTATATAGCCAATGAGAATGGTTTTACAGACGTGTTAAAGATATGCAAATCCGCATTTTCTTCTGACACATTCTTATCAGTACCTATGGTCTTGTTTTTTTATGCGACACTAGTTTTCGCCCCAGACTCCGTAAAACGAAAGTAAATGGCCTAAGTGTTCTGCTAAACTATTCTTTATGCGAAATTTCATCATTATCCGTTCAGTCGTTAAAGCGGCAAACTCTAATAAATACTCATCCATCCAAACTTACGCATTTATAATATTAGTAAGAGGTATAATTGTGAAATATAACACCATTGCGGTACCTATAATTTAAAATTTTCTGATACTAATTTAAAATCTATTTTTCCTATTTTATTATATTGGACCCTTTGGCTTCTGATTAGAAGTCAGAACTCAACCACTCAATTGTACGTGACTATAGTGAAGCTGTCAGGTAGAGGTATCGTTATACAAAGCTAATCGGCCGTTGAATTGTTTTGGATTTTTCATTGTTGGGTAGTTTTTCATTAATTTCATAGTACCCATATCATGCATTAGTGAAACATTTCAAAAATTGACATCTGCCGATAATCTGAGATGTTCGCTGTAATCACGCGTCGTAGAATTTTTTGTGCAATCCTTCGCATTTAGTGGAATCTTTTTTTTGTTCATTCTACCTGCGACTAAGGGCTCCGACAATGCGCTGTTCAATGCTCATTTTTTTTCTCCGCTCGCTTAGGGAAGGATGTGCGTGACGTTTGTAAGGACGGAAGGATACACAGCCTTGAATTCTTTGTCCGGATTATTAGGATACCATTAGATAATTTACGATCACACAAAGAAAACATTGTACACTACTCTTTATGATGTATGTTAGCTTCCGTTGTAAGAAGATTCAATACCATAAGATATTGAGTTTGTTATAAAAATGCAAAATGTGATTAAAGTATTAACCAACATCTAAAAATAATTTAGTTAACCAGCATAATTATTATTTCGGGTTCTTAAAACCTATTATAACTATCTAGAAATATGTTTCAAAACTAAGTTTACCAAGTAAATTTTTGAAAAATATTACAATTAGTTCCCAAGTGTAAAAATGTAAATTTGGGTTGCTTTTTAAACAAACAGACCTGCTGGCACTGGACTGAAAGAACTCATTTAAGGAGTCATACAAAAGATTTTATTTAAAAAAAAGTAGACGGGCGCATTGTAACGCCTTACGCTGTCGCCAGAAACTATTTCGTCTATTGTATTTCATTGCAACATGGTCCTTTTTAAACATCGACCCATGTTTTTCTATTTCTTCTTATACTTTTTAAAGTTTTTTTTGTTAAAAGCGTGCCTCCCTCGATGTCGACGCGGACTTTGGAGACATGTGATGAATTTTAAAAAGTGTCTGAAGTAAATGCCAAGTTATGCTTATGACTATGTAAGAACTTGAACCATGTGTCGGTAAGCTCATAACTTTATTTTTTCATCACTTTTGACAATACTTCAACATTTTTCAACACTTTTGACTTTGGTTCTTTTGTTTAACGCGTACTATATCCCGGAAAACAACAAAGTCATAAATGCACCTGTGTATTGATTAAATATTAAGGTCTTATTTCGATATCTTTAGGAGAACGATATTGATTTAAATCATATAAAATCTAGATTTACCAACTTTGGACTTTGGTTTGTAAAACAATTCAAAAAAACTATAATGTAAGTTTGTAGAGTAAGATAACAGCCGCTTTAAATGGGTTGAGTATTGCAAAAATAAACCATTCGCTTGATCGCGAAATAAAACCTTGATTAGAAATTTAGGAACGTTCCCTCTTCCTGCCACGGACCCTTTTCGCATCGGTCAGGTTTCGATCCAGCTGTATTATTTTATAGTTTAACCTTACATAAGAGGTACGGTAGACATTCTGATGGAAACAAAAGTGAGAGAGAAAAAAAAGTCAAGGTTTCGGATGCACGTCCTCGGGCCACGGAGCGTTTAGAAAAAATAAACGAGAAAG
The DNA here is from genome assembly GCA_018231605.1 of Papilio ambrax. NCBI lineage: Eukaryota > Metazoa > Arthropoda > Insecta > Lepidoptera > Papilionidae > Papilio > Papilio ambrax. The sequence continues at coordinate 3,727 of DVQG01000155.1, forward strand.
TCCCAGCCGAAATGACCTGCGTTTTTGTCCATGGTTTGTTTTCGTTTTTGTTACGTTTGAGTTCATTTGGAAGTAGCCATGTCCGTTGCTTACTGAATTAACTTAAATTGCCTCCAGTGTTTTTTGTTCTTTGTTTTAAAATTTTTGTATTTTGCTTTTGTGATTTGCATCTTTTGCCTATTCATTACGATACGAAAAGCTATTTGTTTTCTTTGCGTTTAGTATTGTTACATCGATTCTTACTTACGTTGATTGTAGTTCGATATTTACATACAAACATGAAAAAAAATATTTGCACAAAGCGCAGTAAAATTTTAAACAAAAGAACCTGAATGTTTTATTAACTTATGGTTATTTCTTGTATTAATAGTGCATTACCCGTGAGGTGAGGGTAAAGGCGAACGCGAGAATCGGGAGCCAGCGGGAAGAGGTCGCAGGAGCTCAGCTCGTGAAGGGTGGCTTATCCAGCAAGGCAGTCGTAATAGAGCCGTAGAAGAGCGGGCGATTAATGATTCATGACCCTTCGCAGCGCAGTGTCATCAATATTATTCTGTTTGTAGCTCGCGCGTTGGCCCACCCTCGCCCGCGCCCGCGCCCTCTTCATACATAAATAAGCGCGACACGTCGTCTTCTCTGATTACATCGCGCCGATGTAGTGAGAAATAGTGTGCTCGGATGCTGAGCCCGTCTTTTGTTCAATATATTCTCCGGAGACATCGAATGAATAGTTAACATAGTATGCTCAACGCGCATGTTTACGGTTTCGGATTTCTCTTAAAGATCCTAGATAAGGAAAGGTGACGGTATTTATTTGCTTAGAGGTAATAAGCCTATGTTACAATCGAGCAGAGCTTTAACATTTTATAAATTGATATGTTTCATTTCGAGTGTTCGTTTTTTCTTGTGAACGTTATACGGTAACGCTTGATGTTATCTCGGTGGAATATAATAACATCTTCGGAGTCAGTTACAAGAAATCATTTATGATCTATAAAAGAAATCATGGGTGGCCTACCGACAAACGTAAAAACACTGGTTGTAAATAATAAAGTAAACATAGCTTTTGTTGTCAAAAGCAACCTACGAAAATTTATATGGACCACCTGTATTAATAGTCAAGACAAAGCTATCGAGATTGAATCTGGAATTTCTGAATCGATGGGGCTTTATACAACCTTTCGGCTTCTTTTTTGTATGTTTATAATTTGTAGATATTCACTCGAGTGGTCAAGCTAAGGTCATCGCTTAAATAAAGTTACTTAAGAGAACACTGTCATGATTACTTCACGTAACCAATCAAAATGCAGGTATATTTTTTAAAATCTAATTAAACCTAAAATAAACGATGAAACAATAGTCTCCTTACAGACAGGATAAACAATTACCCACAGGTATATTTCGAAAAAGGTAAGGTCCAATCGGAATTCAATAAAAAAACTGTAATAACTAATTTTCATTAATCAATGTGATTTTACCAAAGTCAAATTTATTAAAAGTCTTTACAAATGTTTAACAAAAACATAAAGGTATTCGAGTACTTTCGTAATAAAAAGTAATTTAGCGCGCGTAAACTGTGCTCAAATATCACAATGCTTCATTATAAGCATAATTAAACCATAATTCATTTCGAACGCGACACAGGAATGTGCCATTACCCATATACGAGCTGAAATAGTTCGACGCCTTCTGACAATAATAGAAACATAGTAAGTAGAAATTACATGATGTCGCTTTAGCCCGCTGATGATAAAGGGACTCTAGTCACGCGATGCGTTCGGACGGCCAAACTTTACTACTATGTTGGACATTGTTACAAATGTAAAATCTTCTATCGTTTTAATAGGTTCACTTAGTAGCTGTGTAGTGCAAGAAGTTTAGGCTCCAATAGTGGGCAGATAAATGTTGGTGTACTTTAAGATATACAGAAGAAACAGGATATCAGTCAAATATATCAACAACAACTCTAAAATATACGTAATTTGCACTGTTTTCGTTTCCGCGCAATTCTGACATTCTACTAGTTTTTTTTTTTTTTTATCAGCATGCAATATTCTTAGTGGCCATTACTCTTTAGTATTATAGAAACTCCTTGACAAACCAAAGTGGTTGAATGTTTTAAACTTCACCAAACAGGAACAGTTTAAGTAACAACTTTTAAGTGACCAAAAACCTTCACACGTCGCTAACATTCTACAAGTAGTATGTTCCACTAAATGTAACAATACGAGCCGGCCATTGTTGGTGGCAGTAGAACAATTAAATATCCCTTACCGGTTCAATTCTGTGACGTTAAAGTGAACGCGAGATACGCCTCGCTCCTGATAAATGATGTGCTCGCTACTACAACGGTTCGCTTTTAATCCTCAAACGACCATTGTGTCCCGTCTGATATTTGACAGTAACCGTTTCCTCCGCAGACACCTACGTTGGTTTTTTGTAAATTAATGGCGCCCTCAACTTTATCTCCGTTTAAAATCAATCCTCGACCAAGTGACGTACGACTAATTTCACTGAAATAGTCCCATGTATTAATAAAGAGTTCTAGGGTAATTTGATATCAGTTCTGAGTTATTTATTTGTAAAATGGTTTGATATTTAATTTCACACAAAGGTTTGGTGACGATTTGAAGATTGGATTATTTTAACAACCGAATGTAGATATTTTTCTGAAATAAACACTAGAAATTAAAAAAAAATACCTCACAGCCGAGAATAACGTACCAGGATCTTTTTTCAACCGCCTAAGTCACAAATATCATAAAGTAAAAGTAACTGTTCCGTTAAGATATTCATAAAAATGTTAATAGAAAAGAATTTATATTGGTCCATTAACGTAATTTTTGAATTTACAAATTTGGAATCGAAAAGATAAACGGCCGTTAGCCTCACTTGACATCGGAAAATTAAATCAAAAAGTTTTACATCTGATACATGTGAACTATGAGTAAATTAAAATATTCAAGGTAACGATCGGAATGATTAGAGATTATGATGTAACTTTTTCGTTTTGTGTGAGTTCGGGCGGTCATTTTGATCGCGTATTCAATACACTTGTAAACCATTCTACATCATTCCTAGTTGATTGGTATTCGATTAGAAGCAGCTGGTCTCGGTAAAGGCGTTCACTAAGCCCTGCACTGTGCGATGGAATGGAGATAGTTTTAATGCTCGTAAATTTCGTACCGAAACTAACGCTCAATCGACTAATCGGTTTTAATAGATTTCGCCAAAGTTTAAACAAAATTTAATCGACATTCTATTTAGAGAGCAGTTATTTTGTGTGTAATCTCATTAAATTAAAGAAAAAGTCTATTTTGTAATATTTTCCGATGAAACGAATATGAATCTTAAATCCATAAACTTTTATAAAAATTCATCTATATATAATGATATAATTATCTCAAAAGCAAACAATTTGACATTAAAATTGATGATGCATTATTAGAGTGTTTATTACTGGAAGTGCTATAAACGTGTTTGTATGTGTGTAAAATTGTTACGTATTACGTTCCTACACCAAGCAATAAAGGAGTATAGTGAGCCCACTTCACGCATCGCTTATTCGGCTTAAACAAAGCACAGTAGGATGCCCCATTATGGGCGGAGCCAATGCCACGCAATGCGTAAACGCAACAGACTTTGAGGAAATTCAAAAAGAGTGGGGATGGACGAAAGTGGGGAAGGATTAATTTTGCTTTTAATTAAAACATTCCCCTCACAAAGTTCCTAATTAGAAAACACAAATCACTCTCCTACGACGCGGTTTTGTTTTATTCAACAGCAAATAAGGTGTCAAAATTTATTGTGCCCCTAAAATTCCGCTCGGTCGCAGCCGGCCCAAATCTCTTTATCTGTGCATTAATCTTTTAAAACCCATAAAAACGAATCTTTGGATCTCACCAAATATTTTGTACGAAATTGATGGAGAGACCGTCACTTATCTAAGACTCAAATCTACTTGCGGCGATCAACATTCTTTGAGGTGTCGATACGCGGTTCAAAAATCTGAATTATTTTTGCCTCATAATAAACTTCATGGTTTCTTATTAATAATACGATAAAAAAACACTTTATTACCTGTTATATGCATATTAATAGACTAATAAGAAGAGATTCTACATTTTTATTTAGTCTAATTCTTTCTAAGTCTAATAAACATTTAGGTATATGTTTCGTAAAATTTTAGTAAAATAACAAAAAGTTTTATGATTTGAGAACAAAGAGATTCCTTTACAGTTTTTTGTTCTATCTATGCCTTCTGGGAAGTTCTAATAATAACTCAAGTGCGTATATCACTACTGTACAACCACTTAAAGTGTGAACCGATCATGGGCCTCGCGTGGGCCGCGCAGTTGGTATTCCTCTTACAAAAAAAGCATGAGGCACCCCGTTGTTTTAGAGGAAAAAAATAATGAAATATGCCTGTTTATAACGCTTTTTATGTAAAACGTTGAGAGTTTTAAGTGTTGTATTTATAACGAACAACCCGCGGCGTGTAATAAAATTTGAGATCGAAGTAACGTCCGTGTTTTCATTTTAAATTGAATATCACTCGATTTGAAATATCAGTGTTGGAAATTTATATGAAATATTTATATTTCATTAATAGGCTAAATGAATATAAGGCTCCTAATTATTTTCACAATGATAATCCTCTGTAATGAATAGACCTCCCGCAAAAGATATCCGCAAATGCAAAATATTGGGTGAGTCAAACTTATGTCATTTTGAAATTGAAATCTAAATGTTAAAGAACAACATAAACTTCTCACTATCACCACATAGAAGACATACGTGAAATGAAAAAAAAAACGCGTTTCTTATGATGACTGTTCGGGGTAGAAGCCTAATTTTATTCCCTTATCACCTACCACCCCGGTATCCCGGTGGAGACTAATTATAGAATAGCAACTACGAAACAAGTTATTTAATTAATAATAACCAAGATTTAATAGGTAATAAAAGTAACACGCTTTTGTATACAAAAACATTATTGTGTCTATAGACACTCTCTAAACAGTCAAATCATCAGTATGTAAAAACATTTAACAAAGTCTCGTTAGAAAGTCCGGATTGAAAACCTTGATACGACGAAATAAATAAAACTAAGGAACTATTTCCGGAATGTCCTTTTCTTATTAAGATAATGGTTTCTAATCTAATTTTAAAGTCACCACGAGTCATGTGAGTAAATACGTTGCGAACAAGCAGTGGTAGGAACGTTGACAAAAATACCAATAGGGTGCCGAACGATCTGTCTCCAACGGACGGCTCGCATGTCATGCCCAATAACACATATCAATGTAGCGTGCATTTGGCCACGCCACTCTAAATATACTATTTTAGAACCACTAGCTGTGGATACATTGTTCTTTGACTGTAATAATTAATCAAACACAGAACAGCTTTGCTTCAACGTCCAATGTAACCGGTCGAATACTACCGAGAACATTCACAATCAATTAGGAAGTTGATTATCTATTTGGCTCAGCATTCTAACCAATAGTGATGTTTTCTTTAAATGCCCGCATAGGTATGCCAAAATAACAAACGCGTCTACTCTGTAATACGATGATAACGTATATTGAACATAGTGAAAAAATGAAAAAGAAATTACTGACTTGTCAGGCATATCGTTGAATTTTGCAATAATCTGTGAACTGAGAATTATCTGAATATGTTAAAAATATCATAATATTAATTCAAATTATAATACCGTTTAAGAAATACAAAATTACTTTGTATTTAAATATGTATGTATGTCACCAAGATTGAAATATAGAAACTATTATTAAGAAGACGGTATTCCAATTAAAGGCTGGAGAAGAATGTTCGATGTTAAGCAAAAAAACGCACCTCGATAAAACGAATTAATTACTGTAATCTTGATAAAAGTTTCTACTGAACAGATAAAGTAAAGATAAGATCATTATTATTTATGACAGCGTTTAAACAAGCTAAGCCCATGGCGAAACTAGTGTTTTATTATTTCATAAATTAAAACTTTACAACCATTATTCAAACATTTAATTATCTGTGGTTATATCGATAATAATTTATTCAATTTCATTGCCGTTTAGTTGCACAAAGAACGGACAGGTTTATTATCTTCGACCAGATATTTTAACGAACTCAAGATACGTCTAAAATAAAAGCGGAACATGTCGGAGCATTTTTTGTTCATCTGACACGCCATTTAAGTCACAATCGTAAATTTTATTGAAATGTCGCAACAGCGATCGCCGCACGAGATGTCTTGTCTTCGGGGACGAATTTATGCGTAATTCGTAAACAAATTGACGTGTTCGAGTAAAGTCTGTGAAGGGAGGCTCCGCTTGACGACTCGACACTTCTTTTGAGCGGCTACAAAGATTTCTCCGAGAGGATATTTATTTATGTATATTAGACAACTCTGAACATTGTCAAAGTAGTAAAGGTACTTGATTTATAACCAATTGAATAAAATAAGTTTCTTTTTTTTAATAACTAACTCAAGTGCTGTACATCTTTTTAAATATTTAGTGGCTATTTTTGAAAATCTTTTTTCATGAATTACTTTTAAGAATCACTTGGATTACGCAATTTGTGACTTAACTCTTTACATAAATACTCGCATTAAGCGTCTTGTCCGTCTTCACTTTACTACACTATTACACTGATTCAAGGAAATTCCACTCGCACTTTACCTTTTACGGTATGAATAAGTATCGATATAAAAAACAAAGTAATAACAATTGGGTAAGTTGGATTTAATGTTTTGTTTGTTGTTTTGGAATGTCACTCGGCTGCATCGCATCGGCGAGCTTGTATGGCTTCGTAAGTCGTACGATATCAGATAACACAATGGTCCGTGAAATCTTTTTATTTGAACTTTCTTCGTTCCTGTAATCTGTTGACATTTTTCATTGTGAGAGTATCATTTGTTTCATCGGATACGGAACGTTTTCTATAAAATAAACGTTCGATTTTCACGTTACGCTAGATTTAAGTCTGGTAGAATTTATTCAAAAGTATAGCTGATGATATTTATACAAATTAATTTGACTCTTTTAAACAGTTTATCTTCCTTCATTATTACAATACCGTATTCGTGTTCCAGAATTATCAGTCATCCTTTGTCGATGTTAGTGTGAATTGTATTTAATAAGGTGGCTTTAATTTGCCGTACCCCTTGATCATTTTGATTGAGATCAAAACAAACAAGAGCGTCATAAACATGTTTGGTATCTAAGTCGCCTGCAGCGAATGCCGTGGTCTGGTCGGCGTCCTGCTGCTAATGTTGCCATCTAAACGACCATCATGCGTTCTTTACGCGAGCCACACCGCCAGTCTCAGCGTGTTTATTTCTAATCGCCTCTTAAATATTGTTATTTCTGTTCCGATTCTAATTCGGATGTATTTATTGGTATACAGATCTCCTTCTCTCTCGTTTACATTCCCGTTAATGGTTATCGTTCACCATTTTCTAAAACCACATCCGATTACGAGCTCTCAGAAAAACTTCCCGCTGTTAATTAAATACTTCCCAAGCAATGTTTATGGTAAGCGAGTCACAACAATAATATATCTCGATCGCGTTTCCTTTCTCGGAGTCGGGGCTGAAGAGGTTTATCTGATGTCGTAAGTAGTATCGCTGATATCTGTTGCAATCAGACATCCGTTGTCCTGTTTTTAGATATCTATTAGCTAAAAAACAATAGACCTTTATCTAGAACGCTGAGTCATTATTTTCTTTATCTAGGTCCTTTGTAATACATTAGTAGAGAATTCTTTCATCTTGGACACTTTGTTTCAACATAAATTACACGAGCGCTCCACTACCGACACTGAGGCGATGCGCTGGTGGCTCCTATCTTTGCTCGGTTTCGTTTTGCATTCCGACAGCTGTGTTTGCTCATTGTCCGTTCGCCTTAAATTAAAAAAAGATTCTGTTTTTATTCGAGCTGTCTTCCTCGCCCACGACTTTATGTGACGTTAAGTTCGGAATGAGGCGTCCTTATTGTTCCTGGGTCCGTTTACGCAACGTCGCATAAATTAACTTTGCGAGGGCTTTATTGTACTCGTGGTCACTTGTTGTTTTGTTCATTTATATAATGAGGATGATCAACGACCGCAATTTAGATTCACTTAACATTAAAACGATTGTGACCACGTTTGTCACGAAAATTAAATTGCATTTGTTTTATTTATGAATCCTTTAACCGAATAAAGTATAGAAAAAGTATTCTATGGTGCGTAGTATCAGTAGTACATAGTATTTTATGGTACGTTTAATGCAAATTTTTGTTAGTCCAATATTCGGTACTAATTATGTAGAATGAATATTACTAAATCAACTGTCAAATACTGAAACGAATCTTAAACAGTTCGTTTTGTAAGAGCCGCTTACTATCTAACAGACGCTAAACTCTGAAAGAAATTTTAAGCTTAATCGTGGCCTCAGCACTTAAAACGCTGGTAGATATTTAACCGACGTTTCAGTAATCCGCCCTTATTTAGTTAAAGGTTTAAATATTTTTTTTACGTTTGATCAATTGCGTCATATATCTAAAACCATAACTAGAAGCTGTGCATTTTACTAGATATGCACAGGAAGTCATGAGTAAGTCAGGTTAGGCAGCGGCGCACATAAGTCAACTTCGTCACGCGTCCGAGGCTCGGTCAGAACGCGCACCGCTAACAAATCAACCTCTCGCAGCGTAATAATTCTTTGTAATTAAGTTCTTGTTGTCGTCTGTGATAATTCATACGATCGACTCTTGAATTAACTATATTTATTGGTTTTTAAAACATTTTCTATAGATAACTTCTATAAGTATTTGATAAGATTTCTTCTAAGACAATTACAGTTGGTTAATTTTTCTTTGCTCATATCAGGTAACTTATAATAAAAAAACACAATAAAAAATAAACAGATATTAGATCATCGTCCATCTAACCTCTTTAATATAGAAGAACCTCAATAGATAAATCGAGTCTATGAAGCAATTAATACCAACAAACAAGATTTTATCCACAAGCCAAGTAAATTCTCTAGATAATCTGTTCATTCCAACAAGGAAAAGATAGCTCGACATACATTCTTTATGCATCGTACAGCAGACCCCTCTCCTATCATTTAACTTCACCCGTGCCCTTTCGAAACTTTCTAATTACTCCACTTCTGTGATTATAACATTGTCTGTCTCCCCGATCTAACTTAACGGTTGCGGGGGTCAATGAACCCCAGCCGGCTCGATCGGTGCAGTGAATGAACAGCAATACTCATTACATATGTGTAATAATCGAACGACCCGATCGACTAAGTTAACGTCTGTAACGACTTCCTAAGTAGGGACGTTACTTACATACTAATTACTTAAACCTATACGATTGTTTTATTTCCAAGTTACAATGTAAGAGAATATAAAGATAGCTTTATTTTCCCTTTAAAAATGTTACATAATTAAATTAAAAAATGACAAGTAATTAGTAAAAGAAATATTTAAAAAAATCTGTTATGTTACATTTCATGGATTAACAACTGTCAAATTCAAATACAATAGTATCTATTATTTCCATGTGACAAATTTAGCGGCAACTTATTGAAGGAAAGCGACTTTGTTACGAAAGTATCCCGAAAACCATTTTGCAAACATTTCGTGAACATCCGTACCCGTTCTATTGATACGGAGCGGAAATCGTCGTAATTGAAATTGGCTACGTATATGTAACAATGTCAGCCGAACCCACAAGTAAAATGTTAACGGAGGACAATTTCTATTCTATTGCCAACGAGCATGTCCTAGGATCATTTCAATAAAAGTTATTGTATTGAAAACTGACAATGGGTGGCACAGGAAGTGTGAGCGGGGTATTGAAGCAAGTGGACTGTTTATAATTTGTGCATTGTACGGTTAGAATGGAACGAGACCGGTGCCCGATGCCCGCTGCCCGCTACGCCATTGTGTGGCGCGAGCCGTTGTATCTTTTTAATTGACTTTTTACACGATTGAATATTAAAGCTAAACGATTATAGCCACATTAGATGGCATCCACAAGGCTATAATGGCGTGATACTGACGCCTGGATTAGTGGCCGCGCATACAAAGATCCCTTTTAGGTTATTCAATTTGCTACCTTCTGCATATCAACATTACGACCGGAATAATGGGAACCCATTCGTTTTTATTTCGCTTAAGATAATGCGATATAAGATTACGATATAGCGGTTATTGTTTTTCTGGTACAAAATTATCTTAAGTGAATTAGTAAAGAAACTCAAGCATTAAATTGTAGATGAAGTTTTTTCATTAACCAAATTGAGAAAAAATTTGGTTTATTGTAGAATTTTTACGATATTAAACTTTTATTTTTTAATGTCTGCGTTAAATAAAAATTGTGAAACATAGCCTGTGACTATATTTCCTGTATCGATTGTTGATATTTGGCAATAATTTAATTTTTTGTTTCAATAAGTGCTCAAAACTGACGTTTCCATTTTAAAAGTAATTAAAAACAGTCTAGTGCGAGTCGAATCTCGCGCGATGAGAGCCCTACTGAAATTTCAAGGGAGGAAGTTGAACACTTCAAATTAGCGCTGTTAATGCTCAGCTAGTATTTCCCATTTTAATTTCCCTCGGAGTAAACATAGCTGTCTTTGTTGATTTATAACGAAAATATAATAATAAAAGAAACAGGTTTGAACATTAATAAAAAATATCACTTGTAATTCAATGTACAAAAGAGTGTTTGAAAAATGTAAATAATGGATTTTTTTAAATATTCCAATAGAGGATATTTCTCACCAATTAGTATATTCCTTACAAAAAGTATTAAAACTTAATTCTATTGTCAATTTGGACTTTGTTTTCTTACATCCGCTGATTGTTTTATTACTGTTAATTACAAATGAAAAGCATTTTTAACAAACTCCATTATTTTATTAGTTATGCCTTTGTTATAGTTAGGTGAACCGAAACCTAGGCCTAAGTAATGTAAACTTCTTTTTACATATATTTTTGGTCCAAGTAAATATGTCATACATCTAAATGTGAAGAATTATTGTTACATTTTTAATATTTAAAAACATTTATTCCTTATATGTATATCGAGCCCATTAATTACTGCGCAATTTAATAAACATGTGATCGACGTATCTTTATTCTTATCTGCATCTGATACTAAAACAGGATCACTCGAAATAACTTCTATAAGATGAACCGCCTTTTATAATCCCGCTGTAGTAAATACTAGAAGCTGATCGTTCAGATTAAACTGGTAGACTTTTTACCATCGTCTTGCAGATCGCTTCGTGGGCGAGACGTTAAACCGTTTATTAGATTTTTATTACGGTTTGCGAGTTTTATTAAAAAACATTATAATTTGTATCCTGAACACGTAACACGTAAGCTTTAACAATGTCAAGAGCACTGTTGAATATGTAACGGTGGGTACTTTGTAAGTTGCAGGACTAGCGCCGAGAACAATGGAAGTGTAAGTAACACTTTCCTAGAACCATTAGCTGTCGTGTCTTTTCAATAACTTGTACCATGTTAGTGCTTTTTTATTTGTTGACCTTTGTTTACGTATTCAAATGAAATGCAAAGATCTTTTTAAAAATAATGAATATAGGGGGATAGAATTAGATGGATGATTTCATATCTTTAACAATATTTACCTTTGATATTGCTGAAAAATCTATGTATTTCTTTTATAGTTGCAGTGATTTTGAACCAAGTAAATTATCCGATTTGTTACTTATTCCCGTTACATCTTCCTTGCATATTATAAGCTCATAGCATTTATTGTGAGGTGACGTCAGAGATGCGGCCATTTGTCAGGCTGAGCCGACACTGCATTGAACCCGCCTTATCTAAGAAAGCTGGCTTTAGTCCCGTATCGTATCAAACTGAATAACCCGACTCGATATGGCTTGGAGCTGCAACGTTGTGCCTCTATGGATTTATTGGTTGTAATATAAATGGTACCGGGTCGAAGCCTGTCGCGGCTGAATGTATAACTCTCGTTACGTTATATGGATACTTTGTTTCCCTAGATTGATATCGTTTTATTCATATGTGAATACAAATTGCTTAATTGTTATAAGAACACTAAATAATGCTATCAATTGCAGTTTGTTTTTTTAAAAAATAAGCTAAACTAACTACTCTTGTAAATGGTTCATAACTCTGCAAATTCGAAGCTTATTTTTTATTACTGCTAACAAAATGTATCATATAATGATAGTTCATAAACATGATCTTATTTACGATTATTTGTTCAAAGACCTTCCCACGTCTTAGTAAGTTTTGAGATATAAATGTATTTACAAAGCTTCGTCGCAATGCGTAGTCCGTATAGAAATATATTTGCGCAAACTTCACTGGGAAGCTAGCTTAGTGTACGTATTTGCTATTAACCTAGATAAGTAGTCGAGTAGGTACATTATGTAGGTACAATGTTGGCGTCGGTAGAAAGCGTTTACTTTGCCGCTTTTGTTTTTGCTGAATTAAGTAGCATTTATGCTCTAAGTGGGTACTCAAACTATGCAAGTAGATAACAATAATGTTTCTTACCACCTCCGGCTTAAGTCTTGTTCTTGTTGTTGATTCTCTTGTAGTATTTGCATTTGTACTTTTCAACTCTGTAAAGATAAGTTGCAGATAAACTAAGATGTCTCGTCTTAAGAGCTCCCTTTTCTAGTTTACTTACAGATATATCACATAAAGATGGAAAAGTCTCGCAAGATATGAGGCACAAATTTTATCTTACTAACATTATAAATACAAAAGTTTAAATGGATGGATATTTGTTAGAGTTTGAAGTCTAAACTGCTGAACGGATCTCGATGAACTTTGACATAGATGTAGAGGATAGTCTTGAAAAACACATAGACAGTAGTATTGTTTTAATTCCACGCCCACATTCCAAGTCCCGGCCGATAGTCAGTATTATAGTAATAACAATTTTTTTCATATGTTAGTAAATGTATATAAATCAACTCACAGTGCGTTTATATACATCTTTTGACAAACTTAGATTTCCCACCCGTGGTTGTTAGGATGCACCGTTAGTCATTCTATCAGTTCGTCTGACATCTATTGGAGTTAAAGGTCCCATTCTGTATAAAATTTACTCTTATATTCAGTTAGATATTTAGAAGCATCTTTTAATTAGAAAATGTACAAATACAAAGTATTATGGATGGGATTTAAGATGCGGGCGTGACCGAGCAACAAAGTGTAGTCCCGAACGGTCTCACCGAGTAAATTGGATGACGATCGAACCGTGACACTTTCTGACACCAAAAAATTGTTCCAACCCTTCCCTTCCTTTTTAGTAATTTAACGTTTTTCTTTGACAAAACTTTGGTTTGTTCCATTTTTGATTCACTCGAGAACAGTTCGTTAAAATGAAATGAATTACAAGAAATGATTTTTTGCAAACAATAACGTATAAATATTTTGTATAATCCTCCAGCATCTTAAAGATATTTCAATATTTAGATGCGTCTAATACATGTTAGAAAGTAGACGGGGCACTCCTCTGTACAGCCTGGTGGTTAGATTACCTTTAAGGTTACTAGGACAGAGATGCTGCAAGTACCTATTGCGAGTGTGTGAACCGTAAATTTTAACCTTGCAGTTACCCATTGCAATGAGTACCAATACTTCCTATAGGAAATTTATGTAGACATTCACTTGACCATTATAAAAATAAAAAATTCATTTTAAATATGCAATGTTAATGATTTGTCTTTAAAACCACAAATAATGTTTTTATATTTCTACTCTATTGTTATCTATTACATGATGTTCGAAGGAAGTTTTAAGTAATTTAGTTTTCGTTCTTTTAAAAACAGTGTTACGTTTCCTGCAAGTTTATAACGAGGGTTCGTAGAATAAAAAGCTGTCCACTAAACTAGTTATTCCACTAATACGGTTCTTTACGGACTGTCGAGTTTAAAGGAAACCTAGCGTAAAATACAAAGTTTCCACTCTATTAGTTCTTATAAAGTAAGTCCTGGAAGCGTTTTGTCATGTTATATAAGTGATTACTGTTCTCATAAAGTCTGGTGTTAAGGCGAGTTTAACACGAGGGTAGTAGTAGACAATACAGAGCTAATATTCTTTGGACCCTCACTTATTGCGCTTAGTATAATCGTCAAATTAAATAAAAAAAAACACGAGATGTATGAGTAAAGTTGCTGTTAGATACATATGTTTCTAACTTTATCTAGGAAGACTGCTCTGGTGGGTGCGTAAATAATAGCAGTACTACACTGCCTTACTGTACTACGTCACTGGTGTACCTTCGTGTGAAACTAGCATTAAATACAAAGAGTGGTTCCGAGATTTATCGCGTTGCTAGCGCGGGTGCACCATCACAGTAAATATCCGTCTCGCGCCTTCCACTTCCTCTGAACTCTTGCCTATTGATTTATAGCGGGGGGATTTTAAAAGCTAACTTTTTATAAAGCAACTCGGGGCCAGTTGTTCCCAACTGTCTGCGGCATCTGGCTTCTTTAGTTCACTTTTTACTTGCCGTTTTCCACAACTTTGTTATTTTAAACTTTCCGCCTAAAATTATGTTTAAGAAAAGTTACCTAACGTCTTTGCGATAACTTGTATACGGAAGATTGTTTATAAGTTAATAAGTTTTATTTTATTACTTAATAGGATACATTTTTATTAGAATTTAATAAAAGTTCTTCTAATTTAATAGGAAACATGGTCTTCTAAGCCGATTCCTTAGGATATTTTCTAAAATTATATTACTTAGCTGTAATAATGTCAGAATATGATTTGAATAAAAAAAAAACATTTTAT
>DVQG01000156.1:0-18519 GCA_018231605.1 Papilio ambrax
TCATAACATGCCCATACCACTCTAACCTTTTACTCCTTATTTTCTCAACCACTGGAGGTATTCTCAAACTTCCTCTAATATACTCATTTCATACACTCCTACTAATATTACAAATGCAAACTTTAAAAGGATGGATGGATGTTAGAGTTTGTAGAAGTGAAGAACACACAAGTTACTCGATTTATTTTTAATTTCACGGACGGAGTCGCGTGCGAAAGCTAGTCTTCCATAATTGTATACAATTATCATATTAAATTAGTCTTACATAACATTTGATACGCCAATAACTGGTACTTTATCTAAAAACTGTTTTGAAAACCGATGATTTGGGATAAAGTTTGGATTATTCCTATTACGTGATGTGAATGATTGTTGCACTCGGCCCCAGTCCCCAGACCCCAGACCCCAGTCCCCAGCAGGTGTTGTGGCCATTAGTTCCTTTCGCGAGCAGACAGACCGTCATCTATCACTACAGCGAGCAATCCCTCACACACCGGGCATCGATTGATGCCGCCTCAGGTTTATGACAATTTATTAAATAACTAGCATTCGCCCGCTACTCTGTTCGCGTGGATTTGAAAAAAAACAAAAGAAAGTACCCTACGTGTTCTTCCAGACCAAACTCTACATCTATGCCAAACATCGAGATCCGTTCAACCGTTTAGACTACAAACTCTAACAAAAATCCATTTGTCACATTAGTAAGAAGTAAGATTAGTAAGATAGAACGTGATTTGAAATATAGATATCAGATATTAAAAATGATTGAAGTAAAACTTCTTTTAATAATTCCCGAATCTTTTACTTATTTAGTGATCCGGAGAACATCAATTTGTTAAATTAAAACCGAACCAAATTAAAACCGATTCGTTTTATTGGGTCTCAATTTGTATTATTGGTACACAAAATCTTGTTTGAGGGGAAAGTAAACAATGCGTAAAATTATAATTCAGTAGCATCTACGTTCAAAGTAAGTGTTCGATATCGTTGACATGTGGAGCGGCGGCGCGCACCTGCACACCCTATTATCTCTAAACAATAAAACCGAACGCGACAGACATGCCGACCGCGACTTTGTTTGGTGGAAAATATAAAAATTTCCATATAAAAGAGGTCGCGATTTCTTTGGTAATATTTATGTGTCCCCCGACGCCCGCCGGCTCCTGGCGCCCCGCGCTACGTGTACGGAATGTCAGCCAGGCGCTGCACGAGGCGTGATCGCTCATTGTCCGCCGCCCCTACCTTTCTCTATAGCATATGCCATGTATTTGATTTACTTTATTGAGATTTTACGACGTTTTCTATATATACAACAATTTAGAGGGGACGACGACGTGTCCCATGTTTATCACTTGAACATGAAGACAAAATGAGTTATATAATTACATATACATGGATCTTTTTAATAAAAAAAAAATAAAACAATCGCTTTTATTTAAAGACCTTTTAACACCTGCGCCTGCAACAATGTAACAGCAAAGTTGTGGAATCGTTATCATTTTTTTACCGTAAAAAATAATTGAGTTTTATCTGTTTATCGCTAAAAAGTCTAAGGTTTATAGCCAGTTAGAAAAATATCTGAGATAATAAGACTTCATACTGGTAGAGCATATAAAATATCGTTGGAAAAATTCTGCGAAATTCATCTCAACATTAATATTTAATGATTTCCTCGTAGGTGCGTCAACTTCATCCATCAGCCTGTCAGCGCTGCAGCAACGTGCCAACTTGTATTTGCTGTTACTTTCGCACTCCACCTGCTATAACATTTTGTTAGGGCTGCCAACTTTCAACAAACGTAGACAAACCTCGGCTGCAAAAACGACTACCGGTGACATTATACTTCTTGGCTGATAACGAATGCCATACAGATCCGGAGAATTTGAGCCAAAGCTAAACAGGTGGCAACCCTATAACTTATTCACCCGCACTTCTAATTTGGTAACCCAACAACCATTAGTTTGTGTAACTTTTGGTATAAAACAATGGAAACGAAACTTTAACAGCTTGTTTTAGAGTACAAAATAACCGTGCAGATTCTAGACGCGTCATAAAAATAAATGTAATGAATGTTTCTTGTGTATTTGCAATTTAAAATAGTAAGTAGTTGCTATATAAACAAAGTACTGCATGTTGGCTGTTGAAAATGTTACCTGAAATGCTTTAACAGTATGAAATCACATGGAAATGTGAAAAGTTTTATTCTATTTGGCACATAACATAGAGTTGTAATCAAGTATATATTGTGTTAACGCATTTTAAAAGCCGCATAATTTATAAGATGGCGTTAAATAATAAAAATGAAGTGCGTCTCAAGTTACACAATCCTGAGTGTTCGTTTTACAACACGTAACACTGCACTCGTATTAAGTTACATCGATATTATAAAATAACCACATCTTGTTGTCTGTGTGACTTAGCATCGCTACAATATTTTTTTTATTAATTACATTTAACAAGTCCGCAATCAAATACATACCACTCGTCTCATACATATCTCGATGAAAAAGGACGCCTGTCTGTTCGCTGTACAAGTTTACAATTCTTTTAAATCAGAACTAAACTGGGACTCGGACCTCGAACTCTTTGTGAGTGAAGAATATAACGAAGTGTCACGTAATGTTAGCTCTTTTAAATTAAACATAACATTTTTGTATTAACTTAACAACGTGCAGATGTAGTTTTAGTACTTTAGCGTTACGTGTTTGAGATAATCTCGCATTTTATCTTAATTTAGCGAGCCGGCGCGCTCCCCGGACACTGAGAGATCGCTGCAACATAAAGCGATGTTTGAATTAATGGAAAGATAGCATTTAAAATTTATTTTAATTGGATGTGGCAGTTATTTGCAATTTTAAATGTTCATGTTAAAATGTTTATTTTTGTAATAAGTGATCGGTTTTATTGAAATACAGTGCAAGATTCTGTTATCCTTGCAGTTGTTAGCTAAAATCTACAACTTTAATACATGAGTCTTTCGACTTCAATGTTGGTAAAGTGCAAAAAACACAACACTATTATTAGTAAATATTGCTGTAATGCATTTGCAGCAGCGGCGCCATCTCTCGGCTGCATTAGCCGGCTTAAAAATGCATTAAGATAGTTTTCTGTTCTATTTACACGCGTACTTATACTTTACTGTTATATTTTAAATGTTAAAAAATTCGTTCAACTTACATTCACACACTCAATACAAAGTTTAAATTAACGCAAAAGTATTTCAAGATAACTTAAGCCTATAAATAAATTACCAAAACGATATATGCTGCCATTTGTCTGAACAAGTAGGCACTAAATAAGTGGTACAGTACAGTCGCGTACACAATTTGTTCTTGTTGTATCGCAATTAGTACACTCGGAAACAAACGAATGTTGTTTACAAAACAAATTGATACAAAGTGAGTGTCTGCTTTGAACGGAACCCCGTCATTAGCTCGGAGCAAGCTCGACTCGACAGACATGGTGTTGGCCAATTTATTGGCCACTTTACTGGCGGCATTGGCTATTCTAATCCCACCTCTTGCCGCCTACGAATCATCCCGGACAGTCGTCAACGACATCAGTTCCAAAATGGGCGATATCATGGTACGGTGCAGTAGAAAGGTATGGGTTGTTACAACAGATGTTTTCTTCATTATTTTATCACAAAGAGTTCGTGTGCAAATTGTTGAAAATAACTAAAAGAACGCTTTGCAAATACCTTTTATAGATATACAAGTACACAAAGCATTACGCCAACGACGTGGGAAACAAGGTTAATTAAGGCAAAGTGAAACTGTGATTCTATTATAAGTGAAGAGAAAATTTTCAAAGAAAAACAAATCCATGCAGACTGGAACCTACTTGCTTATTTTTTTACAGATGTTTCCAAATTATTATGTGGATCCGGATATGGACAACTTCTGGGACCCGGAGTATAAGGTGCAGAATGTGCGGCAAGGCTGCCTGGCAGTGTGCGCGATGCGGGCGCTCAGACTGATCTACAAAGACGGACGCATTAACGTCGCCAACGTGCGCCGTTTCATCGCCTCTAACAACGCTGGTTCGTTTTTCTCAAGTTGACACACGTGATTACCTTCAGCGTGGTTTCAAAGAAAAGTGATTACTTGTTGTGATACCTCGAACACTGCAACGTAAAGTACGGAAGTGTTGTAGTTACATGCTCCTCTTAATAAATCGTAGTCTTTATGAGGTTGAGGTTCGGTTGATAGTTTGACGTACCCAATAGCAAAGTGTGTGTAGATCCGACCACGAGCTGGCGGCTGGAG
Source organism: Papilio ambrax (assembly GCA_018231605.1). Classification (NCBI taxonomy): domain Eukaryota; kingdom Metazoa; phylum Arthropoda; class Insecta; order Lepidoptera; family Papilionidae; genus Papilio; species Papilio ambrax. The sequence continues at coordinate 4,269 of DVQG01000156.1, forward strand.
AAGATGTTCATGTCGTGCCATCAGAGTAGCGGGTTCATGCAGCGCACGTGTAGTGCCGGCCTGGCCGCGCTCCGCTGCTACCGAGCTACCATCGAGAAGCTTGGCTGGGCGCCTGGCAGCTACTGACACCTCAATTCATCATCACTAGCGTTGCATCAAATAAACGCCTGTAACCTATCGTCGTCTTATTATTCAGCCCTCGGCGCCCAGTTTACTTCACTTTACTTGGTAATCTGTACCCGAAATCTATAACTTTGTTTTTCACTCCCTGCCTCTTGTCCCCTAAAACGCTTTTATATTTAATTCTTTTCGATTTTTTTTCTTTATGATTCCTCTTTATTTCCTAAAAGTCATATATTGTCAATTAAAATCAGATTACCAGTGCGTACAACGTAGTACATACTCTTTTGCTAACTTAACTACAAATGTAAATTCTTGTTCATAAATACTTACAGTTTAAGAATTACACTACGATCTAACTAAAAAAGACAAGACTTCATTATTGTAATCGTCTCAGCGCATCGCAAACAAATTGTGTCCGGTACTAAAGCAATCAATGCATTCGTCGTGCTAAGTGCGGTCATATCTGACGAACAATTAGCTTCAGGATAACAATGCGTTTAGTGGTGCTTAAGACGCTGCTGCTGCTGCTGGCGACGGCCGTGGCGGAGGATGAACCGGCTTCTATCATCAATGAGATCAGCAAGAAGTTTGGCTCCACGATGCTGTATTGCGTCCAGTTGGTACGGTGTACACTGTTGTACTCTCTCCCTCTCTTCTGTTACTGTTCTTATATTGAGAAATGGGCTGTGGTTGCAGCTGTACCCGAACACGGGATACTTCAAAGACGTATTGGACTTCTGGAATCACGATTTGAACGTCACGGGCCATATCTACTTGGGCTGCCTGGCCGCTTGCAGCATGTTCAAGCTGCAGCTGCGCAACCGTGACGGCACCCTCAACGACACCAACGTCAACAACTTCCTCCGTGATAATGGAGCCGGTATTTACGTAGCATAGCATAGAATACGTTAGTCATTTGTCCTGGGTTATTTAGAAAAAATGTTACGTAGGTTAACGGTATCTCCTCCGTTTTAAAACAATGCACAATCACGTATTTTCATTCAACCCAAAACATTAATACGATCTTCTTCATTGATGTTATCGAGGTCACTTAATAACTTTGTCTTGTTGGTGGGGATGCTGGTAATGTAGATGAACATCGGGCGCTGATTCTGCTGGAAGTGTTCAGGACGTGCCAGCGCGAGTCCAGCTCGCAGCGAAAGGCGTGCGTCGCGGGACTCACCACCATGATCTGCTTTCGCTCAAACATTTACCACCTCAACTGGACGCCGGAGTTCTATAGAGGACCCGTTGAAAATGCATTAAATGGATAATTAACAAATCGCTATTAAGTCACACATTTTTTCATATTAAAGGAGAAAGATCCCGTACAATGTAAGAAATTAAAATACATCTATCTAAAACCATGAGCACTGTTTAGTTTAAGAACTCGGGCTGCGATATAATTACACTAAGTAACAACGGTAAACATTCGTGAGTTTGAAGTACAGAACTATGGTACCACTATACGAGTATTCGCTGTACAGAGCGGCGCGGGACACTCATAGCCGTAGCATAGGCTGACGCCGCTACTCGGAGCTAATTGAAGTTTGATGTCCTGATAGCCCGCAGTTCGCAGCCCGCAGTCCGCGCAAGACAGCCGGCGATTGTTCTCGAAGATTTACTGCCGGCCTCAACGGAACAGTTACCTAACATTACTTAGTCATTGCTGCGGCTAGAATGTAGGCTTTCAATCGCTTTTACTGAGGACAGCCTGCCTGTTTTAGTCATAGTACTTGTTGGGATTATAAGAAAAAGAATATTAAATATTTTAAATATTATGTATTGTACCAACTGTAGGCTTTGACAATACAAATTCTTTGGTATTGTGATTACAATACTCTATACTACTCTATAACATTGTTATACTCTATATCTATAACATTTGATTAAATGTTATAGAGATAGAGTTAATCAATAATAATTATGATATCATCTACACAGTATTACAATGATGCCACGTTATATATTCCTTTTCAATTAAAATTAAATCAGATAAGTTAATTTAATATCTGGAAAGTTTTTTATAGCGAAGGCAATCGTGAGGTGTCCCACCCGCGCAGCGGCTGCGAACCATTTTATTGTTTACCCCTGTCCTTGTCCATGTCCCCCGCGCCCCTCGCACCCTGCACCCCGCAACACGCGTGCCTCGAATACGCATCGCTGAGTTACAACGTGTCTTCTCAGATACACAGCGATACATACAAACAGGTGCTTCCTACAGCTTTCCTTTTATTACATGCTGGTTACATAATACTTTGTATAATATTTTCAGCTTATCTGACAACGTGTATAGTGTTGAGGGTAGCAACTTTCTTTTAACATAAATTAGTAAGTGAGACTCGTGAGTACTATCAGCAAGTTATTGCTGATATCAAAGCGCATCTCAGCGATTATCTGCAATGCCATATATTAGTGTTTGTGCTCTGTCGTCAGTCGCGATGAGCATTGCTCCGTCTCTGAGCGCCAATTAGCCGCGTCTAACGCTTGATCAATTACTTAATTACAGTCGCAATCCGCTGTAATTAGATCTGCACGGAGCTGAGATAAGCTGCAGCATGCTGGGAATTATCGAGATTGGGATGGAATGAGATTAGATAGGGTTGAATTCCGCGATTTTTCTAATAACTGCTTCTTTTTTTTTTATAAAAAGAAAAGAAATGCCATCACACCTTTATTATACAACCGTTTCAAACTATTTAGCACCTACATTTTAATTTAATTAAAGTAAAAAACACAAGAAATATAGACTAGGAACTAGCTGACGAGGTTGGAGGGAGAATTGTAACATTTAAATTAATCGGAATCCATGGTACGGCAGGGTAGGCTCTGATGTTTCAACTATCCAAGAATATTCTACGTGTTGTTCAAACTTCAAATATCGTGTCTTCCTAGACCTCTGTCATGATCTCCTCTAGCAGCACCTCCATAGAGGGCGCCCACTTGAGTTCATGTATCTTGGTGCGGAAGCATTTGCTGATCTCCAGCACACGCCGGCAGTCGTCGCTGTCACCCTCGTTGTTCCGTTCGCACTCGTGGATAATTGAAACCAACTGCTTCGCTATATCCTCGTCTAGTATAAAAACGTAAAGTTAAAATATTAGCTTTCCTTTCGGGATAAAATGTCATAAATTTATATGACCCCGATCACAAGACCCTTTTCCTCCGTCCTCTTATTTGCAAAAGTACATTTAGCAAACCGGACTGATCCGAACTGATAAAAGTGAAATAACAAAAACATGATGGCCAACAAGGACCGACGTCTGTCCGTGTCCTATCTCGTATCTCGGCAACCCTTTTCCCTTCACAAACATCCCCCAGGGCGCAACGTTTAGGCCGAGCCACAAACTGGTTCGAATGCGCGACAATCTGCATAATGCAAACAGCTGTCTGGTTGTTTGAAATTACCTCAATGCCGAACTGACGGTCATGGAAGCTTATACTAATTTCTACTGTGAAATGTGTAATTGAATAATGTACATTAAAATTATGGGAAAGTTATAAAAATTGATTTACCAGCTCCATGTTTAATAGCGAACTCCCTCGCGTTGTCGTGGTGCATCCTGAGGTCCTCAGTGAGCAGATCCAGCTTGGCGGCGATGCAGCTGATGGCGCAACCTAGATCGCGGTTCACCAGCTCGTACTCCTCGCGCCAGAAGTTCATGAAGTCTTGCATTATGTGGTCTCCTAGGTTTAACTGCGACACAAAATATTTGCTGTATAAGAGACTGGTGTCTAAGTGAATTGAGATTATTAATATTGAAAAGTCACCTCATTCCTGCAGACGTCCATGGCTTTAATGAACCCTGCGGTGAGCTGCTTCATGATCTCCTGCGAGGCGCTGGCGGCAGGCGGGCGCAGCGCCAAGCACAGCACGTACACCGCCACCAGCCGCCATCTTGTGATCGACGACGTCATCTTGTCCTAGCCTCACAACTATTGTCGAGTCTCACAACGCTCACATTTTATGGGTGCACTAATTGTCTTGTCTTGTAATTAAAATTTGAAACGGTCAAGTAACTGAAGTCGACTGACAACTGTGGGTTCTGCTTTTCTTCATATTTTTTTTTGGATTTCACATTTTTAAAAAACATGTGTATTGTATAGTTTCAGCTTGTTATTTACCTTCTTTTTTATTTTAAACGAACTACTGATGTAAGATGTTTTTATCATACACCAAACAGATCTCTAAATAAGTAACAAATTGCTCGTTCGAATGATGAATTGACGTTCACAATTGCGGGGTGGGCAGCGGATGTAGTAATTAATGAAAGAGGTGTTTGTGAGCAAAGCGGCCGTCCTCTCCGAGCCCCGCGCTGCGTTCATGGCCACCGACCACCGACCACCAATTACACACCTAGTTATACATGTTGTACGGTTTAATTGATAATCTCCCCAAGGGTCTATCTTGTAATCTCATATAATATTTTAAGTTCCCTTTGCTCAGCTAAAAGCTTTGAAACGTTTTTTTCTCTTTAGCCTGAACGATTTGCTAGATAGCATGAATTTTCGATTAAACTACATTTGTTCCTTTTTTATTTATAAATATACCAGTGAATTGCCAGTAAGGATTATTCTCATATAAAAAGCGAACAATCCGCTGACCTCGTCTCCAGTTATCTATAGATATATTAAAATTCATAGTTCTGTTGTAAATTATAATAGCTTCAACATGCGGGTCCATTGTGACCGTCTCCGCGAGCCGCGAGCCGCGAGCCGGCGACGCGCAGGCATGCGCTAGGGTTGACATAACTATGCGAACATGTGGGACATATATCAAAGAACGACATGTTTTAACTGGCTTAATAGCATTTAATAATAAATTAAACAATGCACAGTATGCTGCGCTGTCTGACATAAAAAACGCAAACAATGATAAGTACACTGTATAATAAGTAAGTAAAAAGCCAAATGACAAATTTTTAAGGAATATTGGTTAAGTACTAATGTATTATTGGGAATTGTTACAGTTAAAGGCTTAAATTATATAAATAAGTATGCGACAAAAATTATAATCCCCTATATTTCACTAAATGGTCACCCTACAGGAGAGTCCTGAATGTAAAGACTCCGAACGATCGCTTGGCGACCTTCGCCTTTGGCTCGACGTCGGCGCTGCGTCCCGGAGAATTAAATGGAAATAAATAATTCATCATATCAACTGCTGCGCCAGCGCCATCTAGCAGGAATTTTGCATCAGTTAATTAAATTTTAAGTTAATTTTAGGTTTTAAAGTGTTACCATTATCTTTAAATGCAGCAACAACACTATCAACTAACATGTATCAATTATTTCCAATTATTTACAATCGTAAGTAACAAATGTGTGGTAATTGCCCGAACTCAGTATCACCCTCGGCACATTAAAGCCTCGAGAGCATATCAAAGAAGCACTTCGTCAAAGTTTGTAGCTAATTACCGACATCGGAGCGACACGACAATGTGTTTAGAGTGGCATTAAGTCAAATAGATAAACATGGCGCTGCAGCGGCAGCGCGGGTCCATTGCTACACACGGTACGTCACGACAAGCGTACAGAATAGCTAGCATAATATGGATACTGATGAAATGGCTAATGTTTAAAAGTATAGTAAACATCTTTAACAATAGGCAAATAAAAACACATAAGTGTCAAAATCATTGTTTAATTAAGCGACAGCACCACTAGTGTTCAATGTATACATTCAAATCTTTACAATTATTACGTAATCTTCAGTTGGGAGTGGCAATGACGTGGTGGTATAACGTGACAATGCGAACACGTCATTCGGCACACAAGCTACGGGTTCAGCAGACGGGAGTAGCGTCCCGTCGCGGCGCGGGACGTAGCGGGATTACTCTTCATTAAACACGCCGCTGCTACATTTGTCACCACAAATCCGTCCCACAACGTCCCAGGAGCGACGTTCATAGAAACTTAAAAGATTATCTACTGATTGATATATTATAATACTAACGTGTTTAACATAACATTAAGGGCCTGTCCCACCACTGGCTGAGATCGCTTAAAATGGCGTCACTGTCGGATAAGGAAACAAAATCCGATATTTCCAACAAATGTTTTACACGTTGGATTGTTATCCGATAGTTTACAATTTGGTGGGACAGATCCTTTAAGATGTGAAATAACATGCGTTAATGAAGCAATAAACGTTATTTAGAAAAAATGTAGATTAGTCTAGAATGTATGCAGTTAACAAACGGGCAGCTATCACGCAAAATGTGTTTACACCTGTTGTTATATTGCCAGTGTATATCGTAAGCTGCAGACGTTATATCACATGTCCACTAGCAAAGCTAGTCGAATGGATAATGAAAATTTATCGCGTATCTACATGCACATTGACAATACAAATGTCATTGTTCAGTTAAATGCATATAAAAGTCGCAATGCGGCGCGGTATGGCGAGATCCGCGGCGGTGATGCCTCATAAATCACTCAGTAATAAATCTGCTGCATTGTGGCGTTGCTGGAGTCAGTCCAAGCCTGCCCGGTGCCCACTGCCCAGTGCCTCGATCTGCCCTCGCTTTCATTTCATCCGGCAGACGAATTTATCGTTCTGATGGACTTTTTTAATTATTTACACAAATCGCTTATACAGTGAAACATTTTTACAATTCACTTACATACATCTAGTATTATTATTAGTGTGTTGAAGTTTGTTATAAATATGATAATATTGCACTGCATTCACGGTATCAGTGGTCAGGCAATATCATATGTCGAGGTATACAGTCAAATATAAGAGAGTTTAATTCTCGTTGAACCTTTACACTTAGTCTGGAAATCTAAATATAGTTATACTTAACCAGTAATTATCACGTTGTTAGTAAACCAATAATAGGTAGAAAAAGAATTTAGGTCAGAATAAGAGTCGCAGGTTGTAGAGTCTTACAGAATTACGCATCTATGTGTGAAATTAGTGAACGAAAACTGTACGGTATTTCTTCTATAACTGGTATTAATTGACGTGTAACTGGTTGCTGTAACTGTTTCCACATGCTGTTACTATGGTTAATAATATTAATTTGGTTTTTTCTTTGTTACAGGTAAGGAGACAAACTGAATTACAAGTTTGCAGTAAAAGTAAGCAGTTCGCAATAGGTAAGGTAATAATCATTTACCAATCTCATTTGTATTTGAATGGCGTAAGGTGTGCGCTTTATCGCAAGTAGGTCGTTACGGAATATTGAGAGAACTCGTTTGCCCAAATTACAGGGATTATTTGAGGACTATAGGCTCCTAGCCCCAGGCCCACCTGCGTGTCTTGGCCCCGGGCGGTGCGTATTTGGACAACAGCTGGCGATTATGATCGCCTCATCTCCGCACGCTGCGATTTGTTTAACTGACCTTTAAGATGACTATAGAGTTATAAACTTCATAGACATGTCAATTTCCTGTTTTAATTTAAGCAACATTTTAGTTAAAACTGTACAACTATTTCTCTTTATTTTCATTACTAAAGTTGAAATAATTAACTCGTTGTAAAAAATAAATCGAAATATTCTCTATTTAATTCTAGGAAATCATAAAAACGAAGTTTATTTTATGTAATTAAAACGAGAGGAAATATCTTCTAACGTACGATATTATTGTAAATACACAATACCATGATTAAAATAACCTCAGGAATTATAATATCGATGGTCCTTCTTAAACATTTGTAGGTCTTCACAAGAATTCGTGTAGAGGCTATGTCGCTAAGACGTTGCTTATCTCGGGTCCTCGGGGAGCTCCCCGGGCGCGCTCGGACCCCGGGGCTTAGCGCGCCCGGGACTTAACTGCCGGGACCCGGGACTGATGATTGCGATCATTTGACACGAGCCATTCAACCGTTATGGTGTAAACTAAGATTGGGAGAGACAGCTGTGATTTAATTATTACTACTATTGCTTGTGTTCATAGTGAAAATAATGTTTTAACTAGCATTGTAATTGATGTGATGTTACGAGATTTAAAGGTTTTTAATTAATGTTGTTACTATACTGGTTGTTTTGTTCGATAAGAGTTATTAAGTTACATATTTTGTTGCAAGATTAAATTATAGTGGAAAAGCTACATTAGAACCTCATTTTAGTTTGATCCTATTCTTACCGTTGGTTGAGTTTGAAGTCAATAGACGTAGGTGTAGGGTAGCGACGGCTAGACCGGTAGCGAGGTACGGGTAGTGGGGTAGTGGACATCGACGGTAACATACCCTATAACTCATAGATCGTCGTAATTAAGCTTGCAGCCGCGCGCCAACCGGCAACTGCTATGAATCACGCCTTATCGGCGACTTTGCTATTTATTAATGTCGCTCTGTAGGGTGACAGACTATCGTGTGCCAGAACAGGACTCTATTTAATACAAGAGTAAGTACTGTATCTTATACCTGTACCCTACGGATGTACATAGAAATGTACATCTGTTTCTAAAATATTATAATTTTCACAAAAGATTTTGAGTTGCAAATTAGTAAAGAATAACTTATATTAAAGGTTTCAAATAAGTTAAAACAAGCGAGCAAGTCCCGTAATTTTTAGTATTTTTGCTGTCTTCCTAATTATTGAAACAAGCTGCAAACGAACGGCAAACATATTTAAGACGCTATCATTATTATCAATACATACAATAAATTGCTAAGTACTTAGCGATTTAGTTACAGATGTTCGTATTATTTATGCGGCAATTTAAAATATCTTTCTTATTCATATGATAAAGAGATGCGCTCATTAGAAACATGTAGCGCGAGATTCCTCACTACGCTGAGGCGGGGCACTGCGTTATAGGAGATAATTGCGGAGAAAGCAAATACTTTGATGTAAACTTAAAGGTCAAATAAACATGTAGATAAAGTATTCTATAGTTGCTCTGACTCTGACAACTAACAAAATGAAATAAAAAATAAGTAAAAACGTGTTTTAACAACTTTTATTATGAATCTTGTATTTTCGAACGTTCACATTTTCAAACCAATAATTTTTGCTAGGACTTTACTTATAATATTTAACTATAAATTTTCAACATAATGCTCTTTTCAAAAAATTGTTCGCCTTTGAAATCAAGTTTTTAAATATATTTTGGATTTATACTATTTTTCTTAACTTTTCAATGTTTTTCATAAAAGCGCCATCTATACGTATCGTTTAAAAAAATATAAAAACCAATGTTAGATTTTTACATGTCGATACAAGATGGCGCTGTAATTCTTTTAACAAAAATATCAAATATAAAATAAAGGAATTGCGAAAGGTAAACAAAGATAACCTTTAGTATGATAATCAGTCTATTAAATTAGTGTATAAACGAAATATGACATTATAAACTATTTGCACACCCCTTTCCTCCTCTAGAGTGAAATAATGCGTTAAACGACTCCAAATATGAAGAGCTTCAGTAGCATCGAAAATCAATATTATTGTAGTATAACATCTTTATGGTCAGATATGAGGGCGGCCGGAAATTAACTGACCGCTTGTCTATGCTTTATGACCCGTGTTCTGGTTTATATCGTTGGGCCCTATGGTCGCCATGTGAAACCCGCGCAAAGGATTTGTTGCGGGTGCTTCCTATTGCATCTATATCTCTGGACAGTAAATCATAACGTTGGTGTCTCCCGTTAACGTATATGTATTGAAAGTTTTTCAATCTATTTGTAGTTTTTTTAAACATGAAGTCAAGGCCTAAATATTTGTTTTACGCCGTGTCTACCTACGAAGACAATGCGATCGTTAAAATTAATTGACGTGTGATTATCTCGACATTATGAATATGCATCATCAACTTTTCATCCGCAACAGACAAGGCCGAACGTAACGCGAGAAAATCAGGAATTCTCCTGCGTCCGGATTTAAATTACTTTAATAAAAGTAAGTGAGGAAATCGTTATGTAAGTGCGATCAATACGGTGAAAAAACACGTCCTGCCTTGCACAATGAGCTCACCTTCGCCGCAGGACGCGCCCGATGGAGCGTGCAAACTGTACACTGCAAGTCGATGCAAGCAGTGCAGCATTCCGCGGCACAGCGGTGCAACTGTGAATACTTCATACTCTTGCAGTGCACGCACTATATTGATTTGTTTTTAAAAACAACAAGTGTGCAATGATATTACAATTGATTTTGAGGTTAGGACATTTTGATGCTTTTATTGGGATGTGTTGGTGTGTGTTTGTGTAGTAAATATTTTGTTATTGGTTTTCGGTTAATGTTTGTGCTCAAAATTCTCGGATGTCTGATCTCTGGAGGAAACTGTGTGTGGCCACAGGAGATAAAGTTACCTTCTTGAGAGTAAATTTCAGCGATAGATTCATAATGTAACGGTTGGGTCATCGATTGACCGAGTTTAATTTGTGAAGGCTAGGGCTGATGGCGCTGGCGTGCGGGGCGCGCGGAGCGGCGGCCGGCCTGCTCAGCAAGGCCACACGCTCGAAGGCCGACGACAACAGTCTGAGGAACAGCGTGTTCGACTTCATCATCGTGGGCGGCGGCACGGCCGGCTGCGTGCTCGCCAACAGGCTCTCCGCAGTGCCCGACTGGAAGGTTAAACTATACTTTAAGAAACGACATGATAACGAGAACTTTTCGTTTAATTTAGATTTTTTGGATTACAAAAAAGAAAACTTCCACAATTCATTTGAAAATATTTATTTTGCAAACGCTTTCGCAAAGGTTTTACTGCTGGAGGCGGGAGAAGATGAGAACATAGACTACGATATCCCCGGCGTGCCGACGCGGGACTACCGGCCCATCGTGTGGAACTACCGCACGGAGCGGAATGGGTACTCGTGTCTGTCGCGGCCTGGAGGCGCCTGCGAGGTGCGCACGGGCAAGGTGCTGGGCGGCTCTAGCGTCACCAACGACATGAAGTACACGCGTGGCCACCGGCGTGACTATGACGCCTGGCACAACCCTGGGCACATCGCCTCCCTCGACTGGCAGTTCGACAATTTGCTCGAGCACTTTAAATCTGTCGAAGACAACGGTACGATTCAGATGTACTCACACGACTCTTATAGTAAAGAAATTACAATAATCAATTCAATAGTTACTTACAATGTAAAGCACAACTTTTAACATTTGATTGCACTAAAACAAGTCGGTAAAGCTGAAATACATTCTCTTAACCTAACATAAAAACTTAACAAACCTTTCTTAATTATGTCGCTCGCGACTGAGTTCCAGGAGAAATAACTGAACTTGTTTTATTTAAGGCGACTACGACGTATTAATGAATTCTTTGTACCATTCCCGCGGCGGCGACTTACGCGTGCAAAGGTTCAAGCACGCCGATCGGTTCGTGGAAGCGTTCTCCAATGCTTTTGCCGAAATGGGTCTACGCACGATGGACATAAACACGAACGTAGCAGAGGCCACTGTGGTCAACCAGTTTACGATATACAACCACACGAGGTTGAGCACCAACGGCGCTTTTCTCAAGCCAGTGCGTCATCGAAAGAACTTGGTCGTGATGACCGGAGTGACCGTCACTAGAATTGTAATAAATAAACAAGAAAAGTCCATCGATGGCATTGTATACGAAAGTGAGAAGGGCAAAGAACATGCTGCTTACGCCAAGCGCGAAATAATATTAACAGGGGGCGCTGTCAATAATGTACGACTCTTGCATTTGTCTGGTATCGGTCCCAAAGCCGAATTAAAGAAACACAATATAACAGTAATTCACGACCTCCCCGTGGGATCATTCTATCAAGACCAGGTCACCACCGGAGGCCTCGCTTTCGCCATTAATGACGTCGCTCCGGTAGATGAAAATACTATTATTAATGATTTTAAAACATGGTTCCACTCTCGCAGCGGGCCGCTGGCGTCGCGAGGAATAAACCAGTTGTCGGCATTCTTACAACTATATGAGAACAATAACAATGCACCCGACGTCGAAATATCCTTTGAAGGTAATTACGTAAGAAGTGACAAATTCTTGCTCACGAATATCAGTGTTCATTCAGCGGAAGAATTCTCCATGCCGTTACCTTATTATAACCTAATATCTGTTTACCCCGTTTTACTAAAACCTAAAAGTAATGGTAAAGTAATATTAAATAAAAGAAACCCAAAATATGGACGACCAATCATTCAAGCTAACTTTTTAAAGGAATCCGAAGATTTGGACACACTGGTCGACAGCATCGACATCGCCCTGCAACTACTCGATACGAGGGAGTTAAAGAAAGCCGACATTAAATTTGCTCCGATAGATTTGTTCCCGTGCGATAAACTACGGAACAGAGATCAATGGAATTGTATAGCTAGACATTACACTAAGGCTATGAGTAATCCTATCGGCACGTGCCGTATGGGAGACAATAGTACAAATTCGGTAGTCGATTACTATCTGAAGGTGCATGGTATTGAAGGCTTGCGAATTATCGACGCGTCCGTGATGCCGACACATGTCCGCGGCGGCATCTACATTCCGACGATCATGATTGCGGAGAAAGGTGCTAAATTAATAAAAAGTGATTGGAAAGAGAACAAAAGTAGATATAATAGCAGAAGGTGACATCGAGATATATCTTTAAGTTAGTAAATAAAAGTAATATTTAATACCAGGTAGTTTTTATTAAATCACTCGCCTTTTCAGCTATCATTATAATAGGTGCCGCCGTAGAACCTCGAGTTATCTTCGGTATAACGGAGCCATCGACTATTCTCAAATTCGCTATCCCGTAAACTTTTAAATTATTATCGACTACCGACTCGGGGTCCTTGGAGGAGCCCATTTTGCAAGTCCCGACATAATTATGCAATGGACTTGAAAAGTGTCTTATTATGCAAGCCCAAAAATCTTCAGACACTTTTTCATAATTTTTGCATTCATTGTTTAATATCGGAAGAGGATCGAACTCGAAGGAGGCGGTCTTGAATACTTCCGTATCGAAAAGTTTAACTATTTCATGTATTCCTTCTAACAATTTTTTCTCATCCGACTGCTCTTTTAGGAAATTCGGATAAACTAAGGGTTTACCAAAAACGGGATCCGTCGCGTTGAGCACTACTTGTCCTCGGCTTTTCGGTGTTAGTAGGGAAACACAAATATCTATTCTATCGTAGTACATGTTAGAGTCGTGTCCACGAAATCTAACTTCAATGTCGGGCGTGCCGATTACATCGGATAGGGAGGTTTCCAAAAATGCTACCACCTGGAAATTAGCCGATAGGGGTCCCGAGCCTTTCGCATAATATGACGATATATCTTTGAGTTTTTCCGAAAATCTAGACGTGGTGGCCGTTTTAGTGAGCTTGATGACGGGCAAACACACGGATAGATGGTCATGGAAGTTTCCTCCGACCGGCAAGTCGTTGTACACTTTAATATTTAAATATTCCAAATAGTCTTTAGGGCCGATGCCGGACTGCATCAATAGTTTCGCCGTGTTAATCGTACCGGCGCACAAGATGACTTCCTTTTTCGCTTTAACTCTCGTCTTTGTACCATTCTTAATGTAATCTACACCTATAGCTCGAACAGATCCTCGGGTGTCCTTAAATAAAACACTGGTGACGAGCGCCTCCGTCTCGATGTCGATGTTCGAGCGCAGCTTGCGGATGGGGTCGATGAAGGCAGTATACGAGCTCACTCTCTCGCCAAAGTACGACATGGTCTGTATCCGCATGAATCCCAGCTGGTTGCGGCCGTTAATGTCTGTGTAGTTATAGCCGAGCTCATTGAAGGCGCTTAAGAGGACATCGACGTTATCGTCCACATACGGATATCTGCCGACGTCCAGCGGGCCTTGAGTGGAATGAAAAAACCTATTTTTGGCAATATCTTTGTCATAGTTGCCTTCTGAATATTTAAAGTAGGGCAGCAACTGGCTGAAGCTCCAGCCCTCGTTACCGCTGAGCATCCACTCGTCGTAGTCAGCGGGGCTACCGCGCATGTAAGCCATGTCGTTAATGGCGGAGGTGCCGCCCAACACGCGACCCTGCACCACCTCACACCCCATCTCGTGACGGTTCTGGCAAAATCTGAAATGAGAAATTCATTCATAAAAATATTTCTCTGTAATGGTTTTTAATTTCTTGATCATTTAATAAATAGATTCAAAACTGCGCGATAACGAAGATTATCCGATAATAATTATACATCTAGCGAACAGTTACCATGTCAATAAAAAATAATT
>DVQG01000157.1:0-18513 GCA_018231605.1 Papilio ambrax
AGTTTAATGGCGTGAAATATATAGCCTAAAGCGTGACGTAAGTGTAGGGCTTTTTTTTATTAAATAAAGAACTCTTTAAAAATAAGCTGTAACTGCTGACATCTTAGGCAACAAAGAACTGTGTGTTTACGCTTTATTATTATAGTAGTATGATATATAGATGACGTCGGTACAGAGTAGTTAAAACTCATCAGTATATTTAAAGGCTGAATATCTTCACAAACTTTCCCGTCGCTGACGTGTCTGTATCGATCACCAGTGAGATTAATTGCTCGCCGTCCACCACACTACGTAGAAAGTAGCCTCATCTAACGCTGTACAGAGCATCCAAGATTCATACACCTAATTGTCCTACTGGTATTCTAATTCAAACGTTTTTACTTACTCTACGATTAGCATCGATGCAGTCGGTTCTCGATTTTTTAAACAATAGATACATGATACATCTGCGTACAAAAATTGTTATTCGGCATCACTAACCGGAACTAAGGTCGTTGACCCTAACAATGCTTCCTACTAATTAGAACAGTTCATCAGTTTTCTATCCAGTCTAGACCTTTCACTGAGCAAAAAGAGTGTTGATTGACAGACCTAGAGTACAGCTCAACTCTCCACCAGACAAAACTGACTACAGTAATAATTTTCACTTTCAAATGAAAAGTAATCGCGGTTCCTAATAACCGTACCGCTGACCTAGTGTCGAATGGAAATTGTTAATACAGGATACTGTACTCTATTGCCTTGTGATAAGGGTTAGTTTGTCTTGCGATTGTAGGATACATGTTGAAAAACGAACAATCATTAATAATGAATGAACGGCGTGTGGGCTCGGGGAAAAAAATGATCTGCTAGCAGTAACAGCGATCGTTAGAGATTAGTAGTTCTGAGAAAGCGAAAGCTGCGACATAGAGAGGATTAATGTTACATCACTCATGCATGAATGATAATTAGCATAGATTTTCATACTTAAATTTGTTAAGTGTATAAACCAAATATTCTTATATCATATTGAGACTTTGTTTAGAGATATCGAAAATCCATCCGTATGATAAAACATACACAGAGATTTTGGTTTCATCAGTGAGCTCGTAAAAAGAGCTTACGCTAGCGAAGACACGAACGCGGCCGTGACCCTCGCTCTGTGCGTAAAACATTCTTATATTAAAACTTTATGAGACACCAATGGATTTGGTAAAAACACGACACAAAGACAACTTTTGCACACTAAGAGTAGTGCTTAGATTACAGTAGCCGTCGATAAAATATTCGTATTAATTATTAAATATTAAAAAAAACTTGTTTCCTTTTATCATTATTTTTAAGTTGAGTTAATTTAAGTACCGGTTGAAATATCGAAGCTATGACTCAAGAGTTGTACAAAAAGTGTGTCAATAATCGACATTATGTATCATCAGCATGAGCCGTCGGTATCTCACAATGACACCGCTAGCTGCGACCGCCGCCACCGGGCGGCTGCATTAAAACCTCATTACCTGTTCAATAAATACGTTCTATTTATTTGGTCCACACGACAGCGCTTCGCCACGACGTGCTTATAAAAACTAAAAAGTGCCATTGAAACAATCATTTTATGCAGTAGATGAGCGGCAATACCTTCTAGCAGTTATAGTTAACGAATAGACGAAAGTATAGATTGAGTACATTGACCCGTGTTTAGTCGATGCCAGTTTTAATTTCATAGCGATATCAAAGTACTTTCTGTTAATTGTTTTTTTATAAAAGTACATTGATACTTTCTCTACGTACAATTATCTGTGTTATGTACCTATAACTATTACCTATAGTCAGCGAGGTCGACGGCCTGTTTAGAGCTAGAAAGGCAAGCGTAGCCGCGGGCCGGAGCGCAGCTAGGTTATGTAAGGCGAGCTGCGGTGCCAGCTAGCAAATTCGAGGCCTTTAGATAAAGTTTCACAGTTTTCAGACAACAGAGTAACATGAATTGCTTTTCTACGACAATCGGCAATATAAGTACAGATCAAATAAGTTGTCTCAAGTGGCCCTATATCTAATTGTCATGGGGTTTCAGAATTTCTCCACAATATTGAGCAGTTGCGTTTGTGAACTTGCGAAACCAAATTATAAACAAACTAATATTGGCTTGCCAACTGGGCTGATTTTTATTATAGGAAATGTATCATTGCGTTAGTAAATATACATAAAGTACAAGTGTGAACGTCAATCCACACATCACATCAATCAAAATAGCTCCACCGACATGATGTACACATGCAAATGGGGATTCGTTTAAATTCCTAAGATCAGTAAAACAATATCATCGAATAATATGTGTTGTAAAGTTGACAGTTCATGTTTTCAATATTTGAAACATGAAAGCTGTACATAAATAACTAACATTGTGGCTACCAGATTCATTTATTAGAAAGTCCGTTAAACTCATTAAAATCAATATTACACAGTTTCTATCAAGATTAGCTTTCTAGTAAAGTTCAAGTTGGAGGCGAGCTATTAAAGCTAAGCGAGCGGCTGCTTAATAAGGCAAGCTTATCGAGATCGGGCGCAAGCTTCGCTTCCCCGCAGCTTACACTACACTAGCATACTTTGTAAAGGCACAAGTACGAATTTCAGAGAGAACGAAAATCTCAATGCCTTCCAATTCGAGTATAAAAACTTGCACTAGCCGCACGATATTGTTCAAACACACTTTCTTATTGAACTTTATGGAAGGGAATCCCTATCTATACTTCTATACTAATATTATAAAGAGGAAAACTTTGTATTTTTGTATATATTGCAATAACTCAAAAACTACTGGGCCGATTTTAAAAATTCTTTCACCATCAAAACTACCGGGCTTAGAAATTTGGAATCTTGCATCGGTAGATTTCTGTTAGTACGTAGATTACTACTAAGTTAATCCTTTTGGTAATAGGTTGAAAAAAAAGGCGAACGTAATAGGTTATATATTTAATTTCACGCGGGCGAAGTCGCGAGAGACAGCTAGTAGTAAATATTATTAATTGCGTTGACGCTCGAATGGAGGCGTATCCATATTATTATATTTCAAACTGGGTTTCTCGAGACTTTAAAGTCTCAGGTTCAATGCAAGCCTCATTATTTATTCAAGAGTCATCTCCAACTCTTCGGGGAGTTTCATAACTTGTGCAATATTAGCTCTCTACCATTGCAAGAGTTGTATAGAACGTTCCACATCAAACCTAACTAGTATTATTGATGTAACGTAGCCAAAAACTTTTTTTAAAATGTAAATGGTTAATACTAAATTAAGATAGATAAAGCACTATTTACTTACGATATATTGATATAAGAAAAACGAAATACCATGACATAATAGTTGTCAAGTCTCCCCGAGGGATCCAGGCCAGACGAAAGGCAACACCCACTCGGCCGGAGCGACGCCGATGTAAGTAATGTCAAACGTATCAATTTACTAAGCCGCGCTTGTTTCGCTACACTAGATTTTCCTTTAGAAAATAATTACAGCTATGTAAAGTAAGTTTCATAGTTATATTATTAAACATGTCAAGAAAATCAGAACAGAACTTCCTAATATTTTACCAAATTGTATGTAAGTATCGGACGTAACAGAGTTATAATTAACCAGCTAATGCACATTAGGGTGAGCTGACACTCTCGCAAGGCTATTACCACATTTTACTGCGGTTAATGACGTCGTTTAAATCGTTGTTAAGGGAACCGTACAACATTACAGCGTGAATAATTTAATTATATTTGATTTGTATTGTTTTGTTAAATACATCATAAAACAAAGTCACAAACATATAAACTCAACTAAAAAAACTAAGAAAATAGGAAAAGTTGGTATCGACATTGGCATTAGCGGTCGAGCGGCCAGACGCGCGGCAGACGGAGAAAGGCGGCTGAGTCAGTACCGAGCAACCCGAGTGCAATGCTCCGAGCACGGCACGGTTACGTGACGTTACCGACACGACAACGACTCGCCAACGAAACCGACTAAGATAAAAAGAAATGGTCATACTAACAACGAAAATTTAACAAATACTGCATAATTGATAGGATAGTTAAAAAGAATTATGATAATGCTTTATGACATCAATCTAAGCGACGTCATGTTATCGTGTTCGTGACAGAATTAAAAGTAAATAGGTTCGTTTTTATGGAGACTAATCATTATAAGACATTTAGTTTTGCTACGTCGTTGTTCCCAAGCTCATCGCCAACTCGCGCGAGCACGCAACAGTTTGTAAACAAACGGCAATGAAGTAACTTTGTAAACTGCTGTCGGCTAATTTGAAACAATGTCACCTAACTATCCCTTTGTTAAAGTTAATTTATCCTCGAGAAGGGGGCCAGGTTTTATGTAAATTGTCAGCATTATGCACCTCACTTACAATATACGCATCTTCTCTCTTTTTTCATACGTTAATGCTTCCACCACCATTTATTACTTTTTTTACAGTTGTAGTTGGTCCCAGTCACTGGCATCGCCAAGTTTTTTCGTCAACGGATGGAAGTGCTTATTTTGTTTGATATATGTCTACCTGTTTTTCACTAATGTCCGCCATTTAGTCAATTCATTAGTATGCCACAGGATTTCACGATTTTTTTATTCTTAGAGAAACTTGTTAGATTTTCGCATAGTTGGACCCGAAGGCGATTGCAATTTGTTTTTTCTCTTCAATGCAAACCAAGTGCAAAAGGCATTGAGTGCGGCCGGTGGTCCGTGACCGGTCGCCGGATCTGCTCGACTCGCATTCCACTACCCCGCCTCCCCCGCAACCCCTCCTAGCCCCCCGCAGGGCATGCAGATAAACTATTTAACTATGCAGCTTACCTTAAACCTCTTACAGAAATAACATGCACTCCCAACTATATTACCACAATGAGCCTATCAAAGCTGACATGTTAGTCTCTATTTACAAGTAATTATTTATCTCTAATGTAATATATGTTATGAAAAACAATCTACACGGACGTTTTTATTAATTTTATTCATGTTATTATTCCACATTGCACATTACAATGAAGGTTAAACAGATTGAAATATGATGCTCCGACTTTAATAACAGATACGAAATCTCGTCCCACATTTTGCAGAGTTCGCTGCACTAAGGAGTGTAATCAAGATAAGACGTGTAAGATTTACAAGCGGCCATGTACCAATCGTCCTCGGTCCTCGCAGAGCAACTCTAGCGGCTGTAAATTCGCAACCGACCGACGCGTTTTCGCGTGAGCTTAACCATGTCGCCTGCGTAAAGTTTCAGCAACTATTATAAACGTATAATATAATAACGACTGGTATAACATAATATAGTCATATTATAAACTATTTTGAAGAAAAAATATGTTTTTCTTATTTCTTTGTACTAACATGTCATTCGTTTCAACAAGGTCATACAACAAGAAGCTGAGCTGGAACTAATTCTTTATTGTACCAATGCTAGCGGACTTTCAAGTTGGAAACATTTGTTACAATCGTAACAATAATATTCTCTAAACTTTTATATATAATTCTCTATACTGTATGTATTTACATGTGTACAGTGACGACAGACAGACGGTGTTTGCGATGTGCTATTTATTTGTAAATTATCATGGGGATTGCTCTGCTATGGGCGCGCCCACGTCCAAGGCTCGGCTATTGTCTGCCGACTATAAATTGTAATTTATTGTTCTTAGTTTGTTTTCTCCAATGAAGATTTACTTTCCTGTTGTATTCATAGCTTGCGAAATAAACGTAAAGCACCATATCAAATATTCGTACTAAATGAGTCATTTACCTAAGCGAGATCTAATTAATCGTACTAACATCCTGTATGTATTTGATTTGTGAGGTACAAAAAAATAATAACAAGCAATGTTATGACAACCACACTTTAACAGTGCTGAAGCTTTGAAAACTATTAACTTTGAAGATTTTCCTCTTTTATTTTTCTACAAAAATAGAACGTGGAGGTGCAGAGTCCGTGTTCGAATAGTGCCAAGGGGTGTTCCGTGTAGGCAGGGGGTGAGGAAAACGATGTATAAATAGAAGGCTACAAATAAACCGCGCAATAAATCCCCTTTGCACTCCATGTATACGCAGCTTTCTCTCAAGCATTCGAATACGTTATGATGCCGGAAACAACTTTATGCGCACCCGCGTTGTATTAAGTTGTTCAAACCACTCATAAAAATGTTTTTACGAGTAGTTAAACTTTGTTTAACTCGAAGTACATAATTGCTTTTGAATCTTATGTTAAATATTATTTATGTTTAATCTGTTCGTAAATGATTTTACGGTCAACATTTTCTTTACATACAAAACCTCATCCTAGAAAACATCGTAGGTAATGTAGAGAAATAGCATTTCAAATAAAACTCTGGCACTAATTGCGGCGTACGGTCGCAGCTCGGGAAGTAATTGAGAATGCTCCGATTTTGCACCGTTGAGCTTAACGATTTAAATTGCCGGTTGCCGCGAGCTGCGGGGATTTGCAGCAAATAGCCGCCAGTTGCATCCAGTTGCGAGCGAGATGCAGCTTGGGGCCGGAGAAATCTCGGGAAAACCTCCATTCTTGTTAACTTAATGCGCCCTACCTTAGTCTTTTGACGACATAAGACTCAATTTCTAGTTTTGTTTTCCTATTCGATGAGAACTTATTTTTATTCGGTTAAGAGCATATTTATTTTTAGTATGTTAGTGTTCCAATTCATGTGTCCTAGGTAGAAAAACAAAATAACTACATATAGCCAAATCTTTTTGGAGTATTAACAGTAAATTGTAACCCGTAAAATATGACAGCTTTAATATGAGCAAGAACCCCATTAGTTTATTAGATGTCAATGGAAGCTGTAAATAATTGCAATTAATGTTTCCCTATAGTTTTTTCCCGTACTGTTTTGAAGCAAGCAAGGTGATCGCTTGCCATTCTGGGCCGTGTGCGGTCCGCGTGGGGTTCAATATGTCTTGTAGCGGCTGTGTTAATCTTAATAAGGCGCAGTGATTCAGGCCCCGGCCGGCGTTAGATGATTCATTCTCGCTCATTATACACGCGTTACACGTCACGGATTCACTCGATTTCGTTGATGTTTTTGCCTTAAACGTGTCGCTCGCCTGACTAAACCTTCGCAATGGAATTTCTGCTACGTATGTTTTAATCTTAGATTAAACTTTAACTTATATTTTTATGATTTCAATTCATACTTCAGAGATTTTTTAACCGCGTGTTAAATGTATACTACGAACACCTAAGATAAACGTCATTTGCTTTTAGGGGTTAAATTTGTACCATGAGTACAAAATTTACAGGAAAGTGCGTTGATTAAGTTCGTGGTAGGAAAAATAAAAATAATGGATTGTACTCATATGTACATTAGCATTCGGTGTGCCGTGGCTCGTGTGACGCGCGTTGCGCGGCGGACGCGGCGGACGCGGCGCCGGCGCAAGCATTGTTGGAACGATCGTGGTCTGAGCGCATCCGCTAATGATCGCCTGTATATACTATTGCCAAGTTTCACTGATCTCCAAACTAATGGTCTACATCTTTCATAATTACGAACATGACATTTTTAAAGGAATCTTATATACCTATCTGTAAATTACGTCCACGGATGATCTATTATTTATTATCACTTGAAAGTCACCTAAACGTGTTATAGTTGCACGTCGGTTCTCATATTTACATGTGATGTTTCAGTTTAACATGGGCTAAAATGTTTAAATTCACATTTTATCCTTAGCGTCGTAAAAGAAGATAAAAATAATTAAAGCCACATCTAAGTTATTTGTACCTAGTCTTTAATCCGAATTCGTGTTTTATATCTCCGCAATTTAGATACTCATTTACACTGTGTTCCGTAATACTGCTTAATTTAGTAATGACCATTATATAATAGTATAGAATATGGTTAATAAAATTGTTTTAAAATAGCAATACCGTCTTTTTCCGTTGAATTGTTTATCTTTAAATATAGATTAAGCTGGAGGTAAATGAAGACAAAACACGAGTTGTTCCTGTGTCGGATTGAATTTAATATTGCCTACATTCTCACTATTTGAGTTTCTAAACCGGAATGCCCTTCAGCGTCGCGCTGACCTACAGAATGTCAAAGCCTTGCGCCCCAGGCGGCTGTCCCGCCTCTCTGTAGCGCTGTATGTACAACATCCCTAGTGCCTACTTTTCAGACACATTTTATTGATCTCTTCTAGATTTCATCTTTTGTGTTTTCTCCGTTACATCGGCTGATGTGTTTTTATTATACTAGTATTTAACGGATCTTTTAGATCAAACTGTAAATCTTGTAATAACAAAATAGTTTACTTTATAAATTCATTGCTACCTTTAACTTATTTTAATCTACCTTGTCACGTTTTTCTGTTACTATAATATTTTCATAGTACTTTATAACTTCCGGTGAAATAATTAAAGTATTTTTATACCCGGAAACTGAAATATCGTTCCAAGTTTTATTACTTATAAATATCGATGTTAACATTTGTATAGCATTTAATGAAATAGGATCATTCAACATTGTGGATATTGAAATTGCCTCGCCCCTAGACTCGATTCATCAAAATAACTAATTGTGTTAGTGTGCGACGCGCTCTCTAGACGACTTTAAACCCTCGCCCTTAGAGAATACAACTCATTAGAGTTTGAATGCCTTGCATCCAGCTAGCCTCAAAGATTGTGACACACTGAGTTTTTGAAACGAGAATAACAGGCTCGGCCAGCATCGCAAGCCTCGAAATCAGACATACTTAGCATACTTTGTCAACAATTATTAATTCGGTTATTGACAATTTTACATGACTCGATTACGCAAAGGCTGTACAGGCTAAACCAGTAGCAAATTATCGCATTTATATATCGGAGTCCCGACTCTATAAAGCACCCGTGCTACTGGCAAGATGCCAAAGAAGGCGAGCTGTGCACATCAATAATGAATACCTACGAGTAAATCACTATTGCCGAAAATTTATTTGAAATATCAGACATAAGCGATGACAGGTTGTTGGTGCATGTTTTAATAAGTTTTGTTGTGACCGTACATCGACATCAAATTCTTTAATTCTTGAATGATTCTTGCGCTAGCTGTATCGCAATCCTCACTCTCCGCGGCTGATAGTGACAAATGAGCAAGAGGGGCGCTCCGGGACACGGCCAGGATACGTGACAGGGCGCGCGTCACCCTGCGTCTCCTGCCCCCTCCCCCTGTCTCATGCACGCCGCACCCCACTTTTTTTGTTAAACTATCCCATTCAAAGTTTGGAACACAATGAACGTGGCGGATGCCTTTTTTTACATTGTCTGCGTAAGTGCGGTATCGTTAGCCAGCCGGAGTCATCCTCGTGCCCACACCCCAATCAACATTTCTGTTATTTTTAAACTCGTAAACACTCCGAGGCTTAAGAGGACCATCGAGTGATTTACATTCAATACGAAACTTGTATACGTACACACAAAATAATATAATAGTCTGTTCAATCATAAAAAGGTTATAAAGATCAAGTTGCGATTTTCGGTAACTACTAATTCTGTTAAGTATTGTATGTAAATCATACATATTAAACACGATGTGAATTCATCAACCAAACAGTCGTTTAACGACATTGTTTTATCGTCCTCTAATTAATGCTGGAAACGTAACTGACCTCTTTCGCTTAGCGGTTTACCTTGTGAATACAAACTTTACCTTATGGTAACAACCATAGCTGTTATGAATTATTTCTTACAATTATAATTCATTTTTCATCAGATTGTCACAACCAACTGCTTTCAATTATGTTGGACAATAAAAAAATAGAGGAGCTAATGCAGGATTAAATTTTAGGCCAGACCCAACAACAACTACATCTCGCTTCGTTCTCCCGCGCCCGCCCTCGCCGGCTTAAAGCGGATTAACAATTCACTATGTAACCAGAACCGATATCACACACATTAGGTCACCGGCACACTGGACAATTATTTGCTCATTTTTGGTAACAAACTAAAAGATAAACCTTAGCATAGGTTCCTGCCAATATCTTTATAAGGATATATTGGTTTGCAGATGTTCACCCATTGTAGTGGCGAAATAAAGATGCAAAAGTAAACTTTTCGTGAAATTGTTTGAATGAGTGACGTCAGGAGGCAGCAGTTGAGCACACACAACAGCCGCACGGCACGGGGCTACGCGTTTTGTTTACCGGTATCCTTGCGATTGTCCCTAGCTATAGGCTGGCCTACGTGACTGTCGTTTCGTGCCGTGCTGTGCGCTGTGTCTTTACTGCCATGACACGTGTAGGTAATAAGCGGACCTCGATTCTTACAAAAATATAAATTTAATATCCTCAGACTAATTCTGTCGAGAAATAATTTGGTGTAAAAAGTCTAAATTAGAACACGTCAAAATTGGTTTTTATAACAGTATGTTATATGATAAAAATAGGCGTATAGAGTAAACAGAATTAAACAGTTTCCGCTTCCGTTTTCTAATATTACCGGCCACTCCCCCATCTATTGATTAGGAATTTCCGAGTAACTTTTTTAAGGAGAAACTGTACAAGGTTCTCGCAGTTTGAAAGATATCTAATTAGTCAATATTAAATCTTCTTCGATAAGCTTTGTCATTCGTAATGTAAACACTTCTGTTTACTAAATAAAGATATCATGACAGACGGTCTGTTACTTACTTGTAAACCGGCGTTAGATCTTCAGTGTACTGGTAAGTAAACATCCCTCTATTAATGACTAGGTAAATTATAATAATACTACGTCTGTAATGTAAATTTCTTAGCATGTTGATGAGTGTTTTAAAAACCAATGTATCAATGAAAGAAATACTTTTACTTTATAACGTTGCTGTCACATGAAATACTTCGATTCAGCATTGGTTGTGCTGATTTATTGTGTTGCCGGGGCGGGGGTGAGAAGCGCGGGCGCGGCGTCAGATTCTCGCGCGGACCAACTCCCCCGTGACGAGCTGTGACACTAACAATGTGTCTTTTGACTACACTTGATATATCGCCCTAATACATTGGTTACGCGAAACCTGTCTGAAATATAAGCCAGCCTCGTTATTAGTTGTAACCACACCTAAAACAAAATCAGGACAATTAATAAAGTATCGAAGTTCGAAGAATGGTTAACGCCCAACTAATATCTATACTTTGTAAAATCCTGTTTGGTAAATTGTGACTATGATTTTTCTAATTCTAATATCTAGACATAAAATAAACATAGTAATAAAGTGCGGTACATTAGTGTACAGGTAGTCTGCGGGTCGTTGACCTCGTACGGCTGACCTTTGATCGGCATCACTTTACGTAAGCAGACATAATCGAAACAAAACTCTGCACCTTACAAAGGTTGCGCAATTCGCCGACCGCCGATAGCGGCAATAGACAGGGTGGCGCACACCGAGCCTGACTTGCGATGACATGCTATACCGTGCTATACAACGAAGTTAGACTAAACTATACATCAAGAAAGATAAAAGCGTCAGTTACTTTCACTCGCAATGATTAAGTAACTTAACTGAAATAAACAGCAATGTAATTTCTATTTTCAGTTACTTTGTGAATTTCGTTTGATGATGTAGTGGACCAAAATTCATCAAATTAGAAACATGTAAAAGGTATGCCCTATGCCGGTAAAACTCTTCCCAAACACAACACTCCCGGATTATAATCACTATCTTTATACACTTCATAAATTTTATCTTAACAATCCTTACATGGATAATAGAAATGCTTTGACGTTTTCGACCTTCAGATATTACGTGTTAAAGTTATATTCGAATGACACAGATCAAGTTGTTTGTATTGCTTTGTTCTCAGTTATTTATAAGCAGTTAAGCTGTTTAAGAGCCGTCTGGAAATAATACCGTAATAATATTCTAAGTAAGCAATGTCCTGTTTCTTTACAAATATTTATTTTGAACACGAAGGGCAGGAATGAAATCTGGCGAATTTATTTCTACGCGTTGAATAAAGTTATGATTATCATAGCTCGCACTATTTTTACCATAAAACACTTAAAATATGTCTCTTCTATTTCAGGTAAGCGTGAAAACAAGTGGTGGATGATGCCTACACTCGGCTCAGGTTAACCTTCAACGTGATTCAGTTTTGAATAACTTATTAGTGATAGTTCTAAGCACTAAGCGAAAAAGCAATATGTGTCAATTATAACAAAATATCCTTCTAGTTAATGCAGTTAACTTTTATCGATAGAAACATAGCGTTGAAAAACTTTCCTGTCCCTCCACCTTTCTCCAACATGAAAGTCTAGCTGTAAAGACATAAGATATTTGTTGACATACTCATAGACACACGAGACGTACAATACAAGTACCAGAGTAACTGCACTGCAGGAATGAATCAGGCGTTTAGAATTGTCATGTAGTTAATCAATTAGATGTACTTTTTTACATTAAGGTAAATATTGTTCAATTGTAATTTGTTACCACTCGTTTCACGCAGAGGACAAACACCAACTGTTAATCAGTTTTAATTACAAAGATTAATTTCCACTTTAACAGTTCTCAAATTCTGTTTCGAATCTGCCGAAATTAAATAGAAACTACAAGCGTAATTGCGTTCAATTTGAATCATATTATCCGTAATTATGCAACTCTATTTACACACGCGATATGCTAATTGTTAATCATATGCAAATATATAGTCAAATTGTCGTTATCAATCTACATTACATAAAACCGCAACGCAGATAACTTGATATCTCTGAGATTATCTAATCTGTGCAATAAGATACTATTCAGAATAGACTGTGACGTGTTGCAGCATTTATTTATAGTTCAAAGACTTAACTTCGTATTATTAATGGTATACGATTACTGTAGGTTTTGGACTCTTTTAAAACATAAACTCATTTATTGTATCCAGTAACAAAATAAAACTACACATTTCCTGGTAAACTGTATTTGCTTAAGCACATTAACTTTTGTACTAAAAAAATGTGAAGCGTCGACAGTAGAACATTAGAGAGTAATCACCGATGATGTTTTATTCCGGACGGCGGTACACTAAAAGCGGCGCGATAATTACCTCATCAATTAGCATAATTAAATTGGGAATTGCGTGTTATCATTGCGTTACGTGCGAGCGTTGCTCACACAGACAAAATGATCGCTACTTAAATTTTATGTAGTAATGTTTAGTTTTTAACAATATTGATAGTTGAATTAATATTCTAGCAAATGATTAACATCGAATTGTATTTAATCAAGATATGCTGAGGTTGAGAACTTTTAACTTAATTTTTGACGAACGTTAAAGTTATTTGACAAGTTTGTAATATAATATACTAACGTTCATTATTTTTGTTATCTGCAATGCTACAGTTTCACAGAGTATTGAGCAAAAATATATAGTACAATTCCGTCTATTGGGTCGGTAGTTACGGTCTAATAGTTTTTATAGGGCTTTAGCACAGCGCCCTTTTTACCGTATTATAGAAATAAAATAGAAAATGAAAGTATCTCCTACATATACACAGTATTGCCAAAGACTACACGACGACGACGACACTACGACTGATGAGTAGACAGACAAAGCAATTAAGTCATGGCACTTACTTTAGAGTATGACGGAAGCGAGGTATGAGTTATCGTGTAGGTAATTGCGCACTTATCGCTCCCACAACGCATATCGGCTATCAATCAGTCGTGTTTGGCGACAACTTAGCAAATACTATCGGATCATTAATTAACATAGACCTGCGAAAGCGAATTGTTCCAATAGCATTCATTATAATGCTATATTCATGTCTCGGTCTACTTGGATAAAAACATAGTATATCAAATATAATATTATATAACAATTTTTCGTCTTGTTACATGTAATAAAATTCTATTTACATAGGCTAATACGGCCGACATATGCGTAGAATTGTGAACACATGTAGATGGGAACTCGCTATGACACGTCCCGACAAATTTCTTTCGCCTCGGAATATGGAATGACTCACTGCCAACCCATTTCACTCCATTGTCATACGGAGATGACGAAGCGAATAAGGCTAATAGGGCTCTAGTAGGTTCACCATGTGCCACTGTGAATTTTGTGGAATGTAGAGATGTTTCAAGTTATAAATCTGAATGTGCTTTCTCGTCATCATTTGATGAGTTGATGGAAGTTTTATTTTATAATGATCCAAGTTAAAAACACTTATCCCATAAGTAACAAAAGCATGGAGTCTTCAATTCTATTTATAGCATCCGCTACTTCGGTTATAATACGAGAGCAAAAGGAATCAGTTGTGCATACTGGACAAATTGAATCATAGGTGAGTCAACAGAATGTGCTGCGCCCTAAGGAATGAATGTATCGCTCGGAAAACATCCAGTAATGCTACTAATTGAAAACATTGACTCACTGAATACTTGCTCCATTACATGTCATTTCCAGAAAACATTATGTGAACGTCTGTGTCAACAGAATTTCTTGATTATTGTCACAAACAAATACCTAACAGCAGGTATTTGTGTTTAACCGGTGTAGGGATTTTTGAAATCCATTCACTATAGTCTAAAGTATGGGATAAAAAATTGTATCGATGCACGCGGACGAATTCGCGCGCGACAGCTAGTGGTGTAGTTGACGTTAAATATTACTGCTTATGTTATCCCATGCGCTTGTTACAGTTATTTTGTCAGAAATTCTCTGAAAAGTGTAGGCGCGGGTTTATAAGCAATAAATGTATTGGAGTGATAGAGGAAGTAATTTGCGCGCCGGCGCGGGTGGGATGCCATCTCGCGATGACGCGCCCGACCCGCCTTGCGTCAGATTTCAGCAACTGCAGTGCAAATTAATTAAGACATTATCCGTGATTTGATGTTATAATAACCAATACAAAATCAGATGTGGAGGACTTTCCTTATAACTTTTACAAGTCATGCACGTAATTGTATGAATTTTACACTATCTTTTTTTTGCTTCAAGATTATCTCGTAAAAACCATATACAGAAGTTTTTGTATAAATTAAGTTCTTTCTTTAAGATTATCTTATTGCCTGTTTGATTTAGGAATTCTTATACCTTGTATGATGATGCTTATCACTCTTTTGAGTGATATCTGCTGCCACGACGATGACGAATCGGCAACAATTACGATAATTTATGTAATGTGTTTGTTGTCAAATGTATTCGGTAATGCTTCTACTTGTGATATCAGCGTTCCTTTGTTAATTACACAAGAAAGATACGCAATGTTCCATTGTATTATACACTCGAAACAAACGACAATTTGTTCCGTTGGTAATGAATGGAGGTTGTATTTCTCACCCTAAAGTTTTGGTCACACTAGTCATCAGAGCATAAGCGTTTCGCGATCTGACTTAGCGTTTTATTTAAGTTTGCTGTGACCACCGTCATATATCGTACTGCAACAACTAAAATTGTCACATATATTTGTCTTCAAAGGCATTCGTAGATCTAATTTAGATTCGAATCCGCATATTTGAAAGTAATTTACGTCGTCCCTGTCCCGCTGCAAGTGTTAATAGCCTCGCAGACCGATATCTAGATGTAACTTCAAAGGCCTTCTAAATGTCGAAGCGATTGAACCTGACGTTGAGGAAATTGTAACGTGTATAATGTAATTCGTACTGTATGCATAGGAGATAGAGTATAAATTGGAATGGCGGTATGTTATGGTATAGGAGGTGTCAGAAGGAAGTGCATGTGCAGGCGAAGTATCGGCGGCTGGAGCGGTGCCAGGCGCTGTGGCGACCGCCTCGGCCCCGGTCGACGACTTCGACTCTATTTTGCTACGAATTGCACGTCACTACTTGTGGAAAGTTTTCACAAGTTGAGCGTTGCAAGTTCACTGTTACTTGTTGATGGCTAAGAGAATAACCCAATTTGCCATTAATTTTTGTACGAATAATGAATGGATATTATTTTTGCATAGTTTCACGATTAAAGAGCATGACGTATCAATTGTAGCATTTATAATCGCGCCCACGGTCGCCTCATACAACATATGAAAGGTGGGTGCTGGACGTCATACATGCGCGTGACGTTGTAAGTGACGCGGGAACTTATCGAGAATAGAATATGATCTTGACATTGGTTTGATATCTATGCAATGGTGGAGCGGGAGGCGCTAGTGCTGACGTGACGGATAAATGTGTGGATGTTACTGTTCCAGAAGTGCTGGCCATAATTCAAAATCAATCATCATTCAATATCATATCAATTGCCTTCGCTATATTTATCAGATGGATGTTGCACAACCGCAAATTTTGTAGTGATATTGCGTTAATAGAAGTACGTACTAAAGTTTTTACAGTGCACAAATCCATCAGACAAGTCAGGGATAGCTATTTGTGGCCGCGCATCAGAACCCGAGAGCGCTGTCAATTTACTGCAACGGTACTGACTGAAGTTTCCTCTCCATCCCGATTACGATCCAATAAACATGATAATTAAATAATGTAGTAACAATTTTATTGTTTGTAAAATATCATTTCATTCATTAAGTGGACCTCTAAATATCTATAGGTATGTCTGGCATTTACGACCGTTTAAATGGTTATTTGTCACAAGTACTTTTGTTTCTTTTCTGTTTTGAGTAGATATAATTGTACATCCTGCAATGGATATATCATTAATTTCGCATTGTAATACAGCTCACACGAATACGAATTTCAAATATTAGACATGAAATTTTACCTAGCCTTCAAAGTCAATATGCGCGCTCCGCTGGACATTGACGAGCGAAGTTAATAGGACTATCAAAGCATTAGTACAATTTATAGTTGGCCAGCCCGACGTCGCGGTATTTATACAATGGTTACACGCGGAGCTGTGGACGCTTTGTTTATGAGGTAACGTCAGCTTGCCAGAGATAAGGCCGCGGCGCCGGCCACAAGATACCTAGCCGACTTTGATCTAGACAAGCTGTAAATTAGTCAACTGTCACATATTGTGGCATATTCCTCTCCATTGCTTATTTGGTCTCGGAGCCTAAAAACTTCGATCCGGGTCGGTGGTCGTGCTAAAACTTCTTGATAGCAGGATAAACAATTCCGCCGCTTCAGTCGTGTTGATTATCAAAATCGAGATCATATGAACGTCGCTGACGTTTCCTGGCAGTGACGTCTTTGGTCTGCGAGATGAGCGTCCGCCGTAAACAAAACATTGGCACTGTTGGAATCGCCGCGAATTCAGGATTGTACGTAATCTGGAGGATAAAACTTTATTTACTAAAGAGCTAAGGTATCGATAATATTGAAACACCTACAGGTCACGCAATAATATTTGTTACAAAAGTCAAACATTTACAATTAACATTCGATGCAAAATATCGAGGCGTTTGTTTTGCGCGTGTTTGTCGCGTCGTGCACTTAGTGCTCGCTAATTCCGAGCCGCGTCGGGTGCTAAAACTGACATGTGTCCGCGATCTAAGAGACAATTTCTTATGTCACCGCAAAACGGCCACAACACGATCCTTGGAAAATCATTGAAGGAAACTTATTAGTTTACGCTACAAATTCACAATAATTTACATAAAGTTGTAGTGATTGCAGACGGAGGCAAATGAAAATAGCACATTCTGTTATTCGCGCACTTAAAAAACTCCAACGGACATTGCAATGATTTGACAAGGTTTGCAACTTGCTGCAATAGGTTACATAATTTTGCAGATATTGTAGAATATCCAATAATTTCCTGCGATGCATCTGCATCAAATTTAATATCGGAACGTCCGCTTCCTTCGAGAGCCGGTTATATGTGTACTTATGTTGAATATTTTCAGACTAATCTTTTTAATATCTTGCCGTAGGTTTAAGGCTTTATTGTTTTTTTATTCAGTTTTATTGAAATTTCTCTATCATCTCTACAAGATTTCTTCCTTTTGGTTTTTTTCTATGGTGTGATAGTGATTTTCTGGAGAACTGTTTAAGCGAAGGATGAGCGTGACAACGTGATCATTAGGTTTATTTTCAAATGCAAACGAGACAGTAATAATGCTATGTTTAACTGTTAT
This sequence comes from Papilio ambrax, assembly GCA_018231605.1. Lineage (NCBI taxonomy): Eukaryota > Metazoa > Arthropoda > Insecta > Lepidoptera > Papilionidae > Papilio > Papilio ambrax. The sequence goes on from DVQG01000157.1 coordinate 17,964, forward strand.
GCATGTTGCCATACCTTCCAATTATTGCTTGCGTTGAATGTCAATTCTAAGAAATTGAATTTGCGTAATTATCTGCGATGTTTGCTGCGGGCATTATCGGTACAAAGGTCAAGAGGCATCACACTCGTAACACCTGATACGACATTCTAAATTTGTAATTCGTTTTTGTCGATGTATCGTATTCGAATCTGACGTAGGGGGCGGGACATCTCTGACAATATTAGGCTCGTGAGTTCTACACTAATACTCATAAATCGTCTATAGAAAAAAAAGTATATTATGATATAAGAAATCGCACATTGAATCATTAATTGCACCAACGAGCCCTAGAAACATAAACTAAGAGTGAACGAACCCGGTTGTGATATCGCGTGGGCTGCGTCCTGCCGACAAGACCAGAACATTTTATGTGACAATGCAGACGCTTTCCTGCGCATGATTATCTTCTTATGACGACAGTCTACTATTTTACAAGACAAAACAATCGATTGATAACATTTAAAAAAAAAAAAATAATAATAAAAAAAATAAAAACCTCTTTATTGCCATC
>DVQG01000158.1:0-18490 GCA_018231605.1 Papilio ambrax
GGGCGCGGGCGGGCGGCGCCGTGACGTCACGCAGCGGCGCCGCCGCCGCGGCCCGCGGACTCTCGAGCGCCATTCTCACAGACTCGCTCTGATGCTGCAGTGATAACGACCGATCGGCGGGAGTCGGTTCGTGTGGAGCCAATGCGCGTCCGGTTCTACGCGAATAAGTATACCTTTGGTCCTTGAAACGTTAGTTGGCCATCGCCGAGTATGCAAAGCTACTTGATCTAAGGCCGCCATCGCGACTCTACGAACTTTACCAGTCTGTCACTTTATTAGATTAAAATTAATTATTATCTTTAATAACGATATAAAGTCGATCGAGTGTAAATTAATTAATGTAGAACGTCATATACAAAATATAATAAATTATCTTTTTTTCTTTTTACTTTAATTGGATATAATACCATACATTGCAATGTTAGGATTATTAGACGAATTTTTAAAATAAATTTGAGATCTCGCTTACTTTTACGTAGTCTTTATTTGGATATAGAACACATTTCTAATAGATGATTGAAATTATTTAACTATTGCGTATACGAACAAGCGCTCGCTCGCGCTGAACACGCTGCTACGATCTAACTCTGACACACGGGCCTAAAGAAATTAATTATACAAAAGTATATCATAAATTAAATTAATGGAAATTATGACGTATTTTAGAAAGTATTTTGAACCAAAAGTAATGATAAATATTTACTATAAAATAAGTGAATTATTTCGAAAACAATACTATAATATGGAAACAATTACTAAGACTAATTTAGTCTTTGGTCATATTTATTTATGTAACTGATAATGATTTCGGAAACTAAATCAACTTAAATAAAGCGACCCATGCGTTGGAGCCCTAGGAGTGACAATAACGAAACAACTCACAAACCATATCAACAAATGATAACAACAACAATGAAACTAATTCCGTCAAGCTAATCCTGATTGCAGCTCGAATGAGTCTAATAATATCGAATAGATGGTATCGACTAATACGTCTTTTTACACATGCGGCTAGCTATTATGTACAATAGTAATAGTCATTGTTTCGTCTCGGTGCAGTCGCGGCGAACCGATGGCTTCTCACGAACGCGGCGAAACGAACGTCTCTCACTATATAATGTATGTGTGTATGTTTGTACTCGTACTCGCACGGGGATAAGCGGCCGTGTACGCTTCTCCTAGATTAAAAGGTCTGTAAGAAAATATAATTATAGTGAGGAGGTGAGAGTGGATGAGAAAGCCGACGGCGGTGCGGTGCGCCCGCGCCGCTCCGCCGCCGGCCCGGGCCTAACAATTATAACATTTCATCGTAATAATTAAATATTCTAAGAAAAAATGTCTTAAATACCTATAACACCGTAAATATAAAACAAATAATTACGTTACTTTGTTAGGTATGATATCAATTTTCCGTCCGTCTTACAATAGACTCACACCTTACGATTTTATTATCAATTTCCTAGCTAACGTTAACAACATAATCGCGGACGCGTCTCCTGCGGTGTGTGCGGCGGGGTGCGGCGGGGTGCGGGCCGTCGCCGGCAGCCGCCGTCGCCGTAGCCGTTACGTCGTCTTTACGTCGGAGTGCGAATGCGCTCTGGGTGCGTAGCTGCAGTAGTACAGTGGCTCGACACGACACGACACGGCAACGACGCTGGTACGGCTCAAGCCGCACACGTGACGTCATTTAGCGAACGATCTCTCGACACGAAAGAAAACTAAAAGAACGCGAAGCGAGCGCGCCGCCTTGAGACTGGCGCGCTCCGTCTAACTCTTCATTATTCAATTAACTACATACTCATAAGTAATAAATTACCTTTAAAAAGAATATTGATTTATTTCGTATCATTTTCAATATTTTTTTTTTTGTAACAGGAAACATTTATATTTATAACGTATTTATATAATAATAGCATTTAAAAGATTGTTCATTATTATTACCTAAATTTTAATACCTAGTTTTATAATATTAATGTTTAATTGATGTAGGTAATGAGTAATAATAATATTAAATAACGAACGATTGCAACCGAGTGCACGTGTGTAGCGAGCGGGTCGGGGCCGCAGACTAGACGGAGTGGGCGACAGCTCCACTGCTCGATAGTTCGACAGTTCGACAATTCAATAGCCAGAGATCGACTCCAGTACCTAACGAGTATGATTAATGAATTGACTTTATTAATTTAATCTATTACTTCGAACCTGCGCTTTTGGCTGTTTCTCTTAATATCCCTGTGTTCGGTTTATTGAAATGTTTTGTTTTCCGGTAACTATACCTTTTTCTGAGTATGAAAATTTTACGGTTTACGATAATTATTATTTTGATTAATAAAATTTAGATACATACGACTAAGTACGGTGTAACTCCGCGATTCTAAGGGAGCCGCGCAATTTCTCAACAGTGGTCTTACATTAAGGTAAATACAATCGTAAGAAACAATGAAATATTAATTACGTAATGCACAAAATTGTTATTCATTATAATTACAATACCTACTTCAAAGGTACAAGATAGAAACGAATTATCTTAACGCGATGAGAGAATCTGAAATGTTCCGACTTAGCTTCCCAAACATCCTTACGAATCGTAAATATTTGATCATGTTATCCTTAGGATAAAAATTCATACCATAATACATATTATTAGAAAGTATGTATACGCGTTACTAATATAGACTTAATACGAAAGAAATCGAAATATGTTTGCTACTAAAACAGAACTGTCATTTGAAGAAGTGATTTTATACAATTCGAATTAGGCGAAAAATAATGATATCGATTATTTAAAATATGCTCAATATGCAGTAGTATAGTAATTATGTTAATTAATATTTGACATTAATATTAAAATAGATAGAATAAAATATGTGATGGTGGACGAGCGAAAAGAAACGCGGCGAACGCAGCGGTCGCGAGCGGCGTTATTGTCTCCGGTCCAGCAAACTCGTCGCCGTGGCGTGGGGTCGCGTCGTGTCCCGTCGCAGCAGCGTTGCAGCCGCGTCGCAGCCGCGGTACAGCCGTGCCACAGGCGCGTCGCTGTCGCAGATCGCGTCCGGCATTGCCTACTCAAACCGCTACCGACAAACTCAACTCTGTACACGCGGAACATGAAGGAGGGAGAAAAGCTTATTGCCAATAACATCGATCCTCTTATTAATTCTGAACATTTCAAAGAGTCGTACAAGCGTCCTAGTAAAAATCTAAATACAAATCGGTGGTGAGCATATTTGTCTCACACCAAAAACTGTCTAACTAACGAAAGTAAGTCCCGCACGTGAACATTAGACGTGCGGGATACACCTTACACTGTATTTAATAACTATAAATTATAAAATATTTATTAAGATATAATACCTCCCCGCAGTAAACTCTACAAGATGCATTTATTTAATTATGAAATGTATTTTTTTTGTAGTTTATTATTATTCTGACAACACATCTACAGTACAGTCGAAGCGAGAATTTGAAAAAATACCTGTTTAGTTAATAGACTATATCTCGTTTACACGACAAAAAGTAGAATATTGTTATTTACAATAGAGTTGGTATTTTTGGATCCAAGGAAAAGTGTAGGGAAATGGGAGAGTGGGGTCGAAGAGGAAAAGGGTACAGTGTGAGATTGAGATGCCGCGGTCGACGGATCGGTCCGCGCGGTGGCCGGACGGATTAGACGACCGTCGCCGATGCGGCGTGCGACCGCGCGAACTGTATGACGTCAGCGCGAAATGCGTGGCGTCTGCACGGCGGTGTTGCGGCAACTGCGTGGCGACTGCGCGGCGACTGTAGCCGGCCGCAGGTTGAGGTGCGGTCGGGACCAAGGGCTTCCGCCGCAAATGTATCGCAGCGGTTGCCTGGATTCAGATTTGCGGCACAAAAATTGCGGTATGTTGCGACTATTGCCGGCGTCAACGCTCGCTACGCGTCGCCGTGCCGCTCGCCACCTACAGGGTAAACACATGCAATAAGAATAAAGTAACAAATTGTCCTAAATTTAAATTGACGCGACTAGTGAGCAGAAGTAGTGCACCACTTTTTTAATTTATATTTGTCTGTTATTAGATATTACAATCATAAAAACTTGCGAAGTTAAAATCACAGCGTTGCATGATTTAACAGCGATTTGCACGGCTGTTAAATTTTAGGCCATTAACTTTGCTTATCTGTGAATCCCTATCGTATTAAAAATATAATTACTTAGCGGTTTTTAATATCCTTTATTATGAATTTACCGCAGTGCTGAATATGCAAGGGAATAATTATTATGCCTAAAATAATATTTTGCGATGGTTAACAAAAGTTGTATAAAAGTACTTACGTTATATATTTGTGCTAAACATTTTCAATGATAACCATTGGTAAATGCCGCAGGAATCAGGGGCCCCTGGAAAAGGAAGATTAAGAAGAAATTAACAATTAATATAACATTTAATATTTTTACGTTATAAGTAAAAGTGGATTATCCCCTCTTTAAAATCCACCCTCTTTGCATCGGCTGTCTAGACGCACGCGGGGTTTCCATTATTTCGTTGTGACTACCTATCCTTCGTATTCGGATAAAAAGTTTCGTTTCGTCATTTTAAATGCATGAAATAGTGTGCATTTCATCTAGGTTATTATTTAAATCAGCTTTTATTAACAGGAAAGCGCTTGTATCCTTCCTAAATATTCTTAGAAAAAGATTTATCGTTTCTAAAGATTAAACTGTGTATAAACATCAAGTGTATAGGTCAGTAATTGAACGGCGGCATAAAGCGTTCAGTAGAACATTAACCTCTCCCGGGGCAGATTTAAAGGTAGTAAGTTTGGTGTTCGCAGTCGATAGAGCGGTAGCGAGCTCCGTAGGCAACAAAATAAAAACAACGAGTGGATGAGTTAGAGCTGCGAGCGACCGCTCGCTAGCGGTAATTACACCGCTTGTTCTCAGTGATTTACGATTATTGCCCAGGGGCATTCCCGTTACCTAATAAGACCATTTTATACCAGGGGACCACATGCGTTCCGCAGGCACGGACCTCAACGACTAGATTATTCATCCCCACATTAGCTGCGTGTTTGTATTGAAAAGCCATTACCATCGATTCTCGATATGACAAACAAGCCGCATGGAAATGTTAGTAGTTTGCGTTTGCCAGTTTGTAAAGAAAATAAACGTTCATTTGCTAGAAATTTAAACGTCGCTGCCCGTACTTATAGGAGACAATTTATGGGAAGAGAGAAAAGACGAGGGAATCGAAAAAAATGAACATTCTTAGTTAAATGGTTTAAAAAATATGTTAAAGATGAGAGGACAGAGAGAGCTAAGATTCTTTGGCAATGCGATAGCTGCAGGGGCGAGCGTCGACAAGCAATGAAGACTGATGGCGTCTCTGGTCGGCGGTTATGGAGCGCGGTCGCAGTTTTAAAAAGCCATTACTCGCGGAGCTGCAGCGCAGATTGCCGCCTCCTTCGCCCTTCGCACTCATATTTCGGAATTTACTTTATAATCGTGTCTCGCGCCTCACTCGCTCACTAACTTATGGTGATTATGCTTTAAGAGCGTCAAGGAGGATCGGTTTCATAATGAGATTGGAACGTCTCGCTAAAATTTTAGAGTGTCGTCGGCTGCTAATTGCATCTGCGGTGCTCGCCTGCCCTTCGCGCTACACTCCCAGACATTTCAATTTGCAAGTATTCTAGTCGCAATTAACCCTTTACTTAGTTTACCTACTCAGACTTTAAAACACACATCGTTTTTCTTCTTGACCCTGAAAGAGTCCTATTTTAATAATATTGATTATTATAATCTTGTGTTATTTGCAAAGTTTCGTTAATTTTCATTTATAATTCACTATTTTCTTGTTGATGTTTTCAATTATTCGTGTAATCGAACAAGGCTAAGTCCTCACTAGCTGTAATTATTGAAGCTCTTGTGGCCTCGGTGGTAATAACATTTGCAATTACTAGTTGTAGTCCATATTGTACTTGGGATTTTCATGCGAAAAGGCAAATGTTATTAAATATCGTTGTAAATAAACATTCGTTAGCATGTAATCTTCTTTTAAATATTAATTCCTACAATAATGAATTAGAATGTCTTGTCTCGCAGATCGAAATTTCAAGAAAAACAAAACAAACATTAATTTGAATTTCGTGTCAGTTGAAACTTTGAGAAAAGGACAATTTTGTGAATTGCCTTCATTTGCTTTTCACTGGAATGGACATTTTTGAAGATGACGTTGTAAATGAAAAAAGTTACAATCGAAAGTTAATAAATTTCCATTCCATTCATCACGAAATAAATTAACTTGAAACTTTTCTTATTTATTGCCTGATTGTTCTCGCTTGATGCATTTATTCTCTAGTCTAAAACTTAATGATAATGATACAAAAAACACCTAAGAGAATGCGAAGATATTCCTTCTCTAATATAGATAGATCGATAGTGAGTTTTATGTTCATTTGCTCATGTGTGTAGTGCGAACTCACTGGGGTGTAGTTGAGGGGAGCGCGGCTGACAGCGATGGCGGGAAAGCCGGAGGGTTGCGGGCTGGCGGCCTGCACATAGCCCACGCTGTCGGCAGCAGAGCCATACACGTCGAGCGCAGGTCCAGGCGAGCTGGCGGCGGGGAAGCCGGCGCGCCCGCCTGCAGCATGCGGAGATGCGGGCGGACCGAACCCAGCTGCAGCCGCTTGATAGTTGTTCATCACTGCCGATACAATAATACACGTTAATTATATTACATTCACGTAATAAAAGAGCGAAAAATCATGAGTCTTATCTTGTTTGCAAGTGTGAATGTTTTTTTTTAGCCTGATGAATAAGTTTTTGTTTCCTTACAGAGTCTATTTTACCGTAATACGAGTATAATTGAGTTTTTAACTTCACATGTATTTTATTTAGACAGTTTAATATAGTATTCAATGATAGTGTAGGAGTTATAAAACTTTTTGCGAGTTTACATCCACTGTATTCCTAATACATAATACAGAGTAAAAGATTGTTTGTTTTCTACAAAAATAATGATTAAAGTATGGCTAACATAACTATAGACGTCTGGAATATTATCTTAATCTATTTGAACACCTTAGCTACAATAGCAACACAACAAATATGTAAGTTAGTAGAATATGTTAGAAACGATACCCAATGAAGAGTAAGAAATCGATAACATTGAGTTTTGTCAAGACACAAACATACCATGAAAAGTGTACGATATGAGATATAAAGTCTACAGACGTTTAGTTTTAAACTAATGTTAAAACTGAAGGTGTGTAGTTGCAGTGTCAGGCGCGGCCTCACCTGAGAGAGCCTGAGCGAGCAGCGGTGTATTGTTGTTGGGCGTGAGTTGTCCGTTGGTCAGGTCAACTGCAAACATACACATGATTCGCATTCTCTCCTCGGACGCGAGTCCCACGCGATCCGTTAGTGACAGCCTACTAACATCCATGACTGAACCATCAGTAGCGGTATGTATAGATCTACACGGACTTTAACTCGCGCATATTTGATTGTTAGTAATGTAATCACCAATTAATCTTAATTTCCAATTGGATATTATCAAAGTACCTAGTATACTTTCATATACGAATAAGCGAAAGAAGCGTTCTAGTCTAACGTCGAATGAAGCCTACAATTTTCGATTGTTCGCCAATAATTGATTTCCAATATGATGTTGAAAGGTTTTTGCGTATTTACATGAATAATTTTATTAAAATAAGAATGTTATTTTGACGTATGAAGACCTAAGAGACTGAGACTATGTCAGTAGAAAGTGAGAGTAAGTCACGTATGTCACGTGCATTCAAATGAAAAACAGAACTGGAAGTTTCGTGGGTATAAATCACGGAGGACGAAAAAACTTTTTACAAAATATCCAGTAAATTATCCGACGTGAGTTCTCGCCGCGCGGTGGTCTGCTTATTGAATAGGCGGCATTAGCATACGACGCACGTCGCCGCCCGCGCCGCGCCTGGCCAGCCCGCCCCGCTGTCGCCTTTGCCACGACGCGACGAACTGATTTCTGTATACTAAATCCGTTCGCATCCGTTCAATGTGCAACAAAAAATCGAAGTTTAAAATGCAATTCTGATAATCTGAAGCAATTTTGTTGTTTAATCTTGTCTTGGTAAAATGTTGAACGAACTACATGATTCAATGATTTAGTTTAATAATTCACTGTAATCTAGTAACTTATAACGGTTCCGAAATGCTTCTATAACTCTCTCCCGTTAAGTGATTTTAATTCAAATGAAAATCCAAATTAGAGGGAAAAGATTAATGCAAGTAGCATTCTGCTCACTCATAGTAGCACCATTAACCCTATTGGCTTGTACGACAAATTTTATTTTTGTCAGATGCGCGAGCTATGATTTAGTGTGAAAAATGAAGGCCCGTGGCCGCGCCAGGTGATTACCGGCCCGAGAGTGACTTTGCGAAAAAAGTACAAAATAAGTAATGGAGGATGAATGATAGATGGCGTGGCGGGCGGCCGGCTGCCCGCGCCCTCTCGGCCGCCTCCGAAATGCTGACACACTTTAATAACATTACGCCGCGACGTGAGAGGCTAGCCGAGGCTCGTCCGTAATAAATAAGAATTTGAGTAGCGGTGCAGACACGTCTACCAATCGTTAAAGCTCTCATCGGGCGTGCTTCATTTCTTTCCGATTGTTATCGAGCACTTCTATTATATTTGTAAAACCTCATTGACCACTCCAATTATGATGGATAATGCAAGTAATATAATGGATAATGTTATCAGTAGGAAGAACTACAGTCTTTTGACTTGGCTGGATTATTTGGTTTTGTAGATACGATCACTAAGAACGTAATGCATAAAACTAGACCTCTGCACGTAACAAGAAGTAAATTGAACTTAGCTAAAACCATGCTGGAATAGTATCAACATAAATGCCACTCAATGATTTAATTTTACATGAATAAGAACGTTAAACTTCCATATAATATCGAGTAAAAGCAAAGCAAACGTGTCGGTGTAAATGTTCGAACGTTGTAGCGCAATAATGGCTTCAATTTCAGTTCACAGCCGAGCGCACAGCGAACAAAGTCACAAGCAGACGTAGAGCTAAACTCGCGCTCGAGGCGTGTGCCTGACCTCAAATAATTTACGACTTAAACAATTCACTTAACAGACAAACACCGCGAGTAGCAAGTCCGCAGTTCTCGTATCTCCACCGGTCATATCTGTTGCGGACGCTAACTTCTCTCAGAGAAAATTTAGTTAGTTTTGTCGATTAACATAATATGTTTTAAACATCAGAAGGTATAAGTTAACAGCTTGTGCTTAGAGTAATTTAATGCGGCGACGTACCGTGTACTGTGTGAGTATTGATAGATAGAAATGAAGACGTTTAATACAAAATTCGATTTGAGAAACATGTATAAAACATATCAGGTATCCAATTTTATCAGCTTGTTTATTACGGACTACGACCTTTTTATAGGGGCGAATGTAATTCGCACCCTAAGTTGGTCCGCCTCACCTCGAGAAGGAAGCACATATTCATCTATAAATTCAGCCGCCGTCTTGAGAGAGCTATTCGAACTTTCATAATTGCGAAGTTCGAAGAAACTTAATAATTCTTCTTCAGAAAGTATAGGATGACAGCCGTGCGAAATATTCACAGAGCGTAGTGGCGCCGTAAGACCCACTTTTGAACAGCCGTACAAGTATATTACAAGACGTTTTCATCTCTCATATTTCACAACATAAAACTTTCTAATTTATTGTGCATTTTTAAATAAAACTTACCAAAGAAAATTGTATTTTTGCTATAAATAAATTGTTCTGAGTTCAAACCAAATAGTGTTGGACCAACTAGTTAGAAATTAATGTTTAGACTGTTTAATCGGAACTGGCAGATTTACAAATTGTAACTTAAAAGATAAATGAATAATAAATACGAGAAAATCAATATGACTGATAAGAAATGACGTCAAATAAAGTTTTGCGCGGGAAATTCTTTTACGTCGAAAAAGAAAAAGTTGAGTAGTCACATCCTTCACATACGAGATCCCAATACTTCATTTCCCACTTGGCGAATTGAAATGTTTTATTTGAGCGGCCGTGAGTCTCGGGCGCGCACCGCTGAACGTATATTTAATAGGTGCCATCAATAACACGCCTTGAAGATGATATACTTTTAGGACGGATCGTTTATCCATCGGGTATTATCTCAATTGCAAATCAATCTAATTCCTCTACTGCTTGCCGGGCCCACGTCCGCGCAGCGCTGCCCGCTATATTGTAATTCAAGTCGTACGCGTTCCCTTCCCAATTCTCATGAGGTTTAAATACCTTTTTGTTTTCTTCTCATTTTTTACTTCGAAATCTTTGCGCAACCCTATCGTACGAATGGTTCAATCATGGACGAAGATATTATAGAAAACACTTAAAGCACATATAATAAGCGTAATGAAAATTTATAAACACATCTCAATTAAACACAATTGATGATATATCAAATCGTATCTACAAATGACTAAATTTGGAATTTATCAAAAATATCTACAAGTATTTTAAAACTCTCATATTGACTGTAAACTCCATTTAAATCTACATAAACTACCATTAATGTATTTATGCTATTCTATTTAAAAATTAGTTTCGGCTAAAAAAATCTTTCTAATTGTACTGTAAACGTTACATATAAATTCCATGTGATCACTTTGCCTAAGGCATTACAAATTATTACTTATAATTCTATTCTAGAAACCTCCTTAAAACTAATGTTTTACTTAAATACATCTAATAAACGAGATTGCACCACCCATCACAATTTTTATACCAAAACTCTAATCGCTTACATCTACCTACTAAAATTGTTCACATTAAGAAAGCTTTTTGTCGGTAAATTTTATTTGAAAGACTATTTCCTACAAAATTGTTTTTCGAAGCCGCTCTTTAAAATTTCGAAGCAAATCTAATTACATTTAAAAACTTCCTGCACAAGTTCAAATTACTATTTCTATTCTATTTATAAAATCCGCTAGTTATATTATTTATGGCCAGATTAAGACTACAAATTGCGTTACGTATTTTCTTTTCGACATTCTAAATTTTGTCTAATCTAGTATCTATTGAAATTCGACTATTTTCTTCTAAAATAATTCTCTTTTTTCACCGTACTATATTACTACCACACTTTAATTTTTACGGAAAAAACTTTACAACCTTAGAGGCCACGAATATTGCCTACTCTATTCTAATTCTTCAAATTGCCACAGAGCGGATTAAATTACAGATTTTTTAAAAAATAAACGTTACTCGCCCTATTGATGCTGTGGACGTCAAACTTCTTTCACCGAACAGCTGTTACTTCTTGTATTCATGGCAACACTTTTGCGATCGAGTTGTGACTAAAATGCACTAGTTTTATATCTAGTTCAGTCCTTTGTCCCCAAAGCGAACATGATATGATGAGCTTTGTATATAAAATTTATTGCAAATAATATTTTAGTGTACAACGGGGAGAGAAGACTGACTACCTGAGATACTGGTTTGTTTGCCAAGGATCGGTGCTTAAATAGACACAATCTAGAAGAGATTAGTATGCAAATAGGACTGATTATATGGTTCTCCGTACCGATATTCTGACGGTAAATTTCTACATAAAATTTTATGGGCAATGGAGTTCGCTAGACTAGCGCATTGTATATAGAGAATCTAAATACATTCATAATGCAGAATCTATCTAAGATAAATAAAAAAGTTCTGACCCATCCAAACACAGCACCCTAAATTCTAAATCAAGAATAAATGTTTATCGAATTCTATGGTACATCTATGTTCTAGTATTTACAAGGTACTAAGGAATCGTCGAGTAGCGCGGTGTAAAGTCGTACAGCGCTCCGACCTAAGGAAACAAGCTCTAAACGTAACAATTACAAACACAATTAACGGTCAAATATCTTAAATTACAAATGGAGTTGGCACTGAAGTCGACACGCGGCCACTCGCTGCCTCGACACCTAATTATTTGGATTCAAACCGACGGCCGTGTGACCCTTAAAGAATTTTCCTTCTCGAGCGTTAATTTGTTCTTGTTTTATTTTCTTATTCTTTTACGAAATGTACCAATTTTCTGTTTAATTAAACGCGTTGTATAACATTGTTAAAATGTTGTTTATAGTAGGTATGGTTTGTAAACCAAAACTAAACCGAGTGTTAGGGTTAAGTTAGATTTATGCAAAGCAGTCATGTGTGTTTGGTTCGCGGATGCATTCTGAGGGCGAGCGTGTTGAATGTGAGGAATGTCTGAGATGCGGCGGCGCGGCGAGTGGCGGGCTACGCGGTTGCACGTGCCTCGCCTCTGCGGGCTAGGCCACACGACATACGTAAAACTTGACTGTTTTGCCGCAAATAACTATAATGTCGACCCCGGAACGAATAGACTACCCCTCACTGTGCTTACCGGCTTGCTGTGTCACACGACGCGCACACCAGCCTGCTTTGCCGCGTTGGATGAGTCAGAGAAATAAAAAAGAAAGTTAAATATAATTGTATCGAATATGCCAGCGCTAGTTGATAATTTCTGTATGAGAAACGTGTGAAATTAACCTTATCCTAGCCGACTCCATTCTAACACACTATCTCTTCTAGTTGTATTTAGTCGTTTATATTTTGTGAACCAACGTTAAGTGGCCGCGGACGACCTTAACTTGGAAGTGATTAATCAGTGAATAACGATAAAACTTTTTGCTTACATAACGGCTTTCTTTATTTTAAAATATAGCGGCTTCACAATATCATAAACCTTATAATTAATGTATTTAAGACGATATGTCGAAACAGCAATTTGAACAATACTAGACTTAAAAATACAATAGATTAAATACATTAAAAAGTTGACATAAGGATTACAAAACACTATTAAAAGACTTGTGCGAAATGCTTGATAAATACCTAATAAGTTATAATATATTGACAATTGGTTGGAATTACTTCCTGAGGGATACCGCATTTATTTTAATTAGGTAAATACTGAAACAATGTAATCGCTTAGACCGTGCTACAAGGGCGAACCTAGTCGGGCGATTCAGTGAGCACACGCATCTGCGAAATCGGGCTTAAATTATTTGAAAAGACTTTACCCCTGCGACATTGCATTCCATAGCCTACATTAGAAAATGGGGAGCGATAGCAAAGAGATATTTAATGACACAAAGATTTATTTAGAATTCCTATTATTCCGGAGCCGTTTAGAGGTGTTTCGAGTGATAGAATGTTTTATTGGTGTGCGGTGAGCAGCGGGCGCGGTGCGGGTCCTTTGGGGCTCGGGCTTGGGGCCTACGAGGCCTGTCCGAGCGCGCCAGGGTTTACGAACTCCGCACCGACTGAGAGTCGACTTTCCGGTGGTATTACTCCCACTACACCTGCGGCAACAAAATAAAAAGATAGCTACAAAGCCGGCAGCGGAACCGTGGCAAGCTCCACAGACGGCGCGGTTGATTTTAAATAAAAAAAAAGAATATACTAAAATAATACCCTATCAACTATTCTGCAACTATTAAAATAATATAATTCAAATTATATAACAGTACTAATTTAAAAGGGTTTTCACTACGCCACTCTATCAAATATTTATGGAGAAAGTTTAAATTAAAACTCATACGATCACTATTTTCTTACAGCTGGTAATATTGCGTGCACGCACTGATTGTTAGGCGTCTATATTTTTGTGCTAATAAAACCCTATTTGTAACACGCACAAGCACGATGCAGGGAACAAGGGGTTACAACTTGTTATTTTACATATTGATTCGATAATAATGTAACTTCAAAATGCGGCGTTACTTACTCGGATAATTTACTTCATATTAGTATCTTGAAGCACGCAATGGAACAAATAACAGGGTAAACTATAAATGCGTAAAAGGGTATATTCGTTAAAAAGAAAAACTCGCCCACGGAAATCGTTTTCTACGGCAATCGTTCTTAATACAAGTGAAGAATTATAAACCTTACTTTAATGTAATCGCAGCCACACATTTCTTTAAAGATACGAGTAATACTTAAATTATTCAAGCTTATATCGTTTGACTAGTTTAGAGGATGGCGATTAGGACGGTCGCATAATTAGCGATTCAATGATTGAAATTCCTTTAACTTAGTTCGTAATAATTTTGATACAGTATCCTTAATTTTGACGAAGATATTGCGAGGCTAGTTAGGAGCTAGCGTTATCGTCAAAGAGGCTATACCTCGCTCTTACTGCGCCGATATCAAACGCGTTATAATAAATTTAACACGAAAAAGGTAGCATAAAATATTCGTATCCAAAAATAATTAATAACAATAACGATAAATATTAATATCAATAAATTCATCGTTTAAGCAGTGTAAATATTTAAAATATAGAGAAATAACTTTAAAACTTAAAATATTACTGAAGTGTACATTTTTTTAATTATAGAAAATATTCAAATAGGTATTAAAATAACACATTTGAAGCTCGTTTTTTAGTATTTTTTAAGATAAACGAACAAATAAAGTCTAATCTAGTAACTAGATGTACTGCTACGCAAATAAACAACTATGACGTTTGAAATTCCTACTCATCCTCTAAACTTAGTAATTAGAGAAACTAGTGTTAAATAGTCTACAACTCTTACCTAGTAATTTATCCTAATTAGCTATAGGTTTACCGGACACAATGCGACATTAAAATAATTGATTACATTCTGTTTTGTCGAAACAAAATCAAATTAGAACAGTCCCATTAAACTCTGCATTAAAATAGTTTTTTTTTTATTTAAAAAATCAGAAATGTTTTAAAACTAATAAGTATAACAGTAAGAAAACTTACGGGCAAATTCTGAAACGAAACTTAAACAATTCGCTTCGTAAATACTCAAAAGGTTTTAATGGATTTTATAGTTTAAGCGTGTTCTAAATATTTAAGAGGTCATCACATATTTAAATGACGATTCAATGTTTAGCCATTCGCATCCTTCATTGACTCACTGTTCAATATTTTTTATAACTACAAGAAATCAAACTAATAAATCTTTTAAAGTATTTAAATGTTGTGTCCAGTTATCTTTACCTATGAAAATCTAAACTGTAATCTCTAAGCATGCTCTATATTAAACTTGTATGCATGTTATTATTTAAAAACCGCTATTATTAATATTAAAACTACTTTAATCGATTGGAAAGATTCAAAACCTAATTCTACCGCTAATATTTCTATTAAAAGAGATCAAGTATATCCTGATCTAAACATTACATACTAAGATTCCGTTATTATGACGTTTGGTTTATTACGTTTTTTATTGGAAGAGTTGTACATTCCTAATTATTTTACGCACTTCTGCCTTCGATAAATAATACTAAATGCAACAATATTTTAAAAATAACAATATCAAATGAATGTTTAAATCAAAACGATAGAATTTTTACAACTTCGTCTTCATTTTAAAAAGCATTTTGTGTGCATCTGCTACTTCGATGAATACAAAAGCAGTTGACTTTTCAATTCGATGCAAATTTAAATTAAATACGAATAGAGCGTCAAATTGATTTTAAATTACTAAATTTAGAATAAATTTCAATACTGTATAGAATAGAAGAAATTAAAAAAACAATTTACCTGTCTCTTCACAGACGGTAATTATTTTTCATTTATAACATAGTGCATAGTAAAACATTTTTTAAATTGCATCAATTGGCGATATAAATCTTGTTAATAAAAACTAAAAGAAAAACATAATACGTATTTACGCTTCAAATATTAAACACTTTGTAAATAAAAGGTCTATTTGCGGACATAAACTTCTTTAATCAATAAAGAGATTTTATTGTCTCTGCTACATTTGTTATTTAAATATTTCCCAGTGTTTTATTCGCAATGTTATCGAGATATTACAATAAATTCGCGTGATGTAAATACGATCTTGAAAGTATTTACTACACGGAGAAATTAATAAAACTATTTCAGTGTTATAGTCTGTTTCTAGAAAATTATTTCGATTAATATTAACGGGTACCGAACAACGAATTTTGTTGATATAAGGAATAAGAACATAAACATGTTAGCTTAACAATATCCTATTTACTTAATATTAAAAAGATAGAAGCCTTATTGCCCCAATTATGGTACATCTAAGACGATTCAAGCGTATTGTGTGAACAAATACGAGAAAGCTGTTTGTGCAGCTGTACCTCGACCCCTACCCGCAGCCCTCCTCAATTCGTAAGCCAACAGACGCGCTCAATCGAACCGCAGATATTTTTCGTTAGTTTTTCATTAGATAAAACAATAAACTAACTCCAACAGAAAAAAACAGTAACAAAAAAGGAATAACCTTCATGTCTAATTCCACAGGATCGAGTGAAAGCCTCTGTTGCCTACGTTTAATTAGTGGAAATTCTTTTTCGTCCTTCCCGAGATTTACATTGAAGCCACCACAAAAAGGACGTCACTTTTTCAGTACTTTTATTTGAATCTATTTAAATCTCTCTTAAAAGCTTTCACTGTTAATGAGGAGTGGGCGATATCGCGATAATATAGCACGGTAGCGGGAGCACGGGGCCGCGCGGAGGGCGAAAAGACGAACGCGATATTTGCTCACAAGTATTTACTTGACGCCTAGCATTTGAGAATCGTTAAAGCGAATTGTCAGTAAACACAGAGCCGGGCGCTCGCTTGGCCGGATCGTGTCGACAAAATTATATAAATCCAGAAGATAAACAACGAATAGCGTTTCTCAAAACTTGGACGTTTTGTAATTGACAGCATGGCAGATTTATCTAGATGGCTCAGTCATTGTTAGAGGTGTTAACTTGTTAGTAAAGTTGTTAGGAGAGTTCACACGAACTTTTGCCTGCCTTGGCATGAGTTAGGAAGTGAGGACATAGTCACTATTGTTATAGATTAGTGAAGCGAATGACAAGTTTAGTTTAAAACGATCGGAGAGTAAGTCGATAAGCGAATCAGTGCCGGTTGCGTATAGTCAGCGGTTAGTGGAATGCATTGTCGCCAGCGCGAGTTCACAGATGCATGGCGTGTACATTGTAAACCCCACTGAGCTCGAGTGGGTGGTATGGCAGCAGTGTCGCCAGGTGGTGGTAGTGGTTTCCGGACAGTTGGTGGTGCAAGCTCGCGAGGGGATTACCTGCTGGGTATGGCAGCCCGAAGCTAGGATAGCCCGAGTAGCTACGGCCGGCCGCGTAGGCGGCGTACGCTGCGGGGAAACCTGTCGAACAAACAATAACACGTTAGTCTCAGCAAAAACAACACTGAAGCATTAAAAAGCAGGGTTAATTATCAGATTGCATGCTTTCCTACGACGTCGTTTTATTCGAATGTCGTAATTACTAAAACGCCGATTGTTACTTTTGATCGATATAAACTTTGGCATGAAACACGTGTCCCTATGGCCCAATTCCAAAATGGAACAATTGCATGGAGTACACGTCACGTTCATTGGATCATACAAGTTTAGTACTACGTCACTTTGGACCGAATCCAGTCGACGCGCTAAACATCGTAAAAAATGAACGTAAACTATGAAATGTATACAAACAAATATAAAATGAAAAGAAAAGATGTATCTAAAATACGTTAAAAAGCTATTAACAACAACAAACAATTAACATCTACTCTAGCATTTATTTCTAATAACACTTCTAATACTGAAGGCCAGTTCGAGATATTACGCAGTATGGTAAATTTAATGAAAGTGCAATGTAAAAATGTGAAATGAATGATAGGATATATCGTCGACGGAGACTGATATGATGACCACATCGTATCGTTTATCACATTATTGCCAATCAAAATAGTGTATCTGTCAGGCTCCGCGATCCATCATACGGTAGATGGACGTACGACTACGTATTGTATTGTACAACGTTCAGTAATCCATTAATTAAACTGACTCAGCGCCCGCAAATACTTTGAAGTAGATTGTCAAATTAATTAGTCAATGACGTGATCCGTTTTCGTAGTCCAAATGGATCTAATTATATCAAGTTATATGTTTCAAAAGTGTTTCGAAATCGATGTGGAAATGTTGTTAGAAATGGGAGCATAAAATGGTGGTGGCTGGTAAAAAGTTAAAAATAAACTTACCGTCAGGAAGAGCACCCAATGACCACATGAAATCTAGAAATGTAAAAACATTTACATAAATTGATCGATCCTTACAACTTATAAATAATTATGACATTTTCAAGAAGTGTCCCATGAGACACTATTTTGCTTGGCGAAATATTTAAATAGCAAAAACATTTATTTTAAAATACAATAATATACTTATATATAGAATGTAATATTCAAACTTTCTATGAATCCACTACTTTAAATATATCTAAGTGGTATGCAATGGGGTATGTTAGTGTTTTTCTATCACCAAAATGACAACATTATTTTACTTAACACGTTAATCTAGTCTACACATTGTTAGTCTAAATCTAAACATGTTAAACAAACAGACGTTTTTAAATATTCCAGAAATGATATTTATTAATCTAAATTCTACTAAAAA